>JBAMBR010003748.1:0-12224 GCA_037044475.1 Zaprionus obscuricornis
ACTTAATGCTATTACAAAACTTAATTAGATCAAATCAAAAACTTTCATTATGATGGCAAGTAATTGAAATAATTACAAGTTGAAACCTGAAGCTTCAAATAAAAAAACAACAACAATAAAAAGAAGAAAGAGAACACTTTAAGTTGTCAAATTGTAAAACAAAATTATAGTATGCCACAAGCCTTGCCACAAAGGCAAAGGCAATCTTAATGCTGACATCATTATTATTTCTATGTATCATAAATATTAGATTATTAACTAGATTATTTAGTGAAAGCTATTAAAGCAGCAAGCGACATTTTAAGGCTATAAAATAACAGCAACAAAAAATTTTTTTTAGCTATAAATTGTCTTTGCTTAAAGCCACAAAATATACGCAGTAAAAAGAAAAAAAAAATAATTTTTTTTTTTTTCCTAAGTCAACAAGAAGTAGATCAGAAGTATGCCTCTTATGCTGCATGCCGCATGCCACACAGAAACAGATAGACAGAGACTTAGCTACACTCATTTAACATGCAAACTTATTTGATTTGAAGTTAATTTTCCAACGTTTTACAAACATTTCAAAGCAAATGAAAAAATTTGCATAATTTTCATTTTATGTGCAATTTATGAGCATACATACATATACTAGATATATATATATATATCTTTCTATATAGTATTATATATAAATTTGAAGAAAATTTGCATACGCAAAATCAACATAATTAAAAGCGTAAAAACAGTCCTAAATATGCTATACATATATCTATATATATACTATATATCTGTAGGTTAGTCAACGCGCGAAATTCTGAAGTGCAAGTCAAAGTTTCAAAGGTAAACAACGCTAAAGATGAATTTGGCGTTTCGCCAGCGTCAACTCTGAAATTAACACAAAATATAAAAAAAAAAAAAAAATTGAGGAAGCAAAAATTTGAAAGATGTGCGACAAAACTGCAAAACTATATAAAGAAAAGGACAGAAAATTTACATTGAATGAAAGAGCGAGAGAGAGTAAGAGAGAGAGAAAGTGTAAAAGAAGACAAGAGCTGCTCAGTCAACAGCTGCCGCTGCTTCTTCTTGCTGCTGCTGCTTTGCTTTTTTATCTGCATTCAATTTGAAACCAACATAAAATGAATAAATATTTTTATTCGCTAAGTCGTAGCGGAAATTGATTTTTAGTTTATTCACAATAAATTTTCTTACCAATTTGTTGATTAATCTAAATTGTTTGATAACTATTTACACTATATATACTATATAGATATATGTAGTTTATATGCATCAATTTTACCTTGATTAACTGTATGATCGTTGCTTCTTGTTAATTTCTTAGAAAAAAATCTGGAAAGAGAAGACAAATTTCTTTTAAAAATATTAATTAAATATTATAAAATTCTTATAAAAAAAAAATTGAAATATAAAATATAAAAAATATCAAATGTATGAAAAATATAAAAAAAAAATATAAAAAATATATGAAAAATATAAAAAAAATTAAAATATAATATATAAAAAATATAGAAATATAAAAAATACAAAAATTTAAAAAATATAAAAATTCAAAAAAAAAAATATATATGTATAAAAAACTTTAAAAATATAAATATAAAACTAAAAAATATAGAAATAATATAATCAATTTAAAAAATATAAAACAATTAAAAAACTATAAAAAAAAAATATTAATATAAATAATATAAAAAATATAAAAATTGTAATATAAATAATATAAAAAATATAAAAATTGTAATATAAATAATATAAAAAATATAAAAATAAAATATATAATAAAATTAAATTTAATTAAAAATTAATAAAAATTTCCAGCGCAGTATAATATAGCGAAATATGCGACAAGTAGTCATTTACCACCATGTTCACTCATGTTTAGTCATGTTAAGTCATGTTTAGACATGTTCAGTCATGTTCTCAAAACCTTTCCAATGCAATTTATACAGAGTTAACTTTTCACTAGACCGCAAGACAATTTGGCTTAGACAAGCAACAAGAAATTGTCTTCATCAAGTGCAACCAACAGCAACCAACAACAATAACAACAACAACAAGAACAGCATGAAGTAGAAGAAGACGACGAAGAAGAAGAAGAAAGAACAAGACACCTGACTTTAAGCTAGTAAAAGTTTGTTGCGGGTGTAAAATGGGCGTGTGCTGTTGTAGTAGTACCTCAACATAATGTGTTGCAAGTGAAGTGTAGTGAAGTATGTGGCATAAGCCATGAGGCATGAGGCAAATTCAAGTGTGTAACAAAGATGTCGGCATTTTTTGTTTGTTTTTTTTTTTTTTTTTTGTGGCCAAAAAGTAACAATCCATAAAAATCCGCACATAAATTTTACTGAAAAAGCACCAGCAGCCGCAGCAGCAGCCTGTAAAGTCTCTCTCTCTCACTCTCACACTCTCTCTCACTCTTTCTCTTTCTGTCGACCCCTCCCTTCCCCTATGCATTTATGCGTTGTGCGGCAGCTGCGTTTGTTGTTGGCGGGCAACATACGCAAATGCAGAGAGCTGCAAAATTTATGGCCAAACATCGTCAGGCAGACAATACGCATCAGCCAAGGATGCGTTGCCACGCCCCCAAAAAAAATTTTGAGACTGGCCAAAATATATTACAGCATCATTTGCAGCTAACGAAAGGCTGCAGATGACAACAACAACAAAAAAAAAACTGGAAAAAAAAAAACCATAAACGATGAACGATAAACGATAAAAAAAATCGAAGTCAATAAAAAATGAAAAAGAAAAACATAATTTAATTATAAAAAAAAATATATATATATATATATATATATATCAACATCATGTTGTTGTCTATCTCTTTTCCACACATTCACTTTATATTTTCACTCTTTCAACTGTCACTCTTTTCGTCTCTCTCTCTCTGTGCTCTCATTTTCTTTTAATTTCTTTTACTGTTTGCTACTTTCAACATTGCCTCGCAAAATAAAAATTCAAGTTGCATTCAAGTTGATTGCGATTTAGTTGCAACATTGCCTGCTTTCCCAATATTGATGCTGCTCTTTCTCGCTCTAACAATGTTGCCATGAATCATAAGTGAAGCGCTGCTATTCATCTGCTTAGCAAATCATCAACAGCTTAAACAGCAGAAAAATATAAAATTATATTTGCAGCTTGTTTGTGTTTCTTTGCCTTTGTGTAATTGAGCAAATGTAAGTCATATTAGGGTATATTAGTTTTATATAAATGTCAGCACGTTAACATTGACTCAACTTTTTCTATCAATTTTCTGTGTTTTCTTCAGTTTTCCTAGTTTTCAAAAAATTTGCAAGACGCCACATGAAATTTTGAGATACACTTATTCATTCTGTTGCAAATTAGTGTTGCAATAAGTAGCGTCGAGTATTGTAATTACAAAAGCAAACAATTGTTGCTGCATTATGAAAAAATAAAAAAAAATGAAAAGAAAAGAGAAGAAAAAAAACTCAACTTCAATTTTATATCCAATTTCAAGTACTTGAACATTTTGCAGTCAACAATTACAATGAGTAAAAGCGGAAAATTGTGCGCTTCTTCTCGTTGTTGTTGTTGTTGTTATTGTTTTTGTAATTGATGCTTTTATTTGTACTATTGTTATTGTTATTATTGTTGTTGCTGTTATTGTTGTCAAAGTTCTTTATTGTTTCGCTTTATTTTTAGCTGCTTTCTGTTTTCTTCATTCAATTTGTTGCTGTTTTCGCTTCAAATTGCAATACATACAAAATATTTGTTGTTATTGTTGTTGTTGCTATATATATTGCAATTGTTGTTTATAATATATTGACATGTTGTTGCTATTGTTGCCGTTATCGTTGTTCATCGCGCCAGACAGACACTTTTGATAGACGATTATTAACTTTGAAGTCAATTAACGGGGCAAAATTCAATTTTATTTTATTTTTTTTTTCAATACTCACAAGACACTCGACAGTATGACAGTAACAGTGACAGAGAGACAGAGACAAAGCGACAGACAATCATTTTGTTACACCCACAAAATGCGATAAAAAAAAAAAAAAAAAAAAATAGAAACAGCAACGAAAACGACAACAACAAAATGTTTTAGTATATTGTTATTAGTATCTTATAGATACATATACTTAGGCATACAAAATGCTTTTTAATACAAAACAAAAAAAAGACAACTGAAATTAATACAAGAAAATAAAGTCAGCGAACATTTTATACC
The DNA here is from genome assembly GCA_037044475.1 of Zaprionus obscuricornis. NCBI lineage: Eukaryota > Metazoa > Arthropoda > Insecta > Diptera > Drosophilidae > Zaprionus > Zaprionus obscuricornis. The sequence continues at coordinate 4,190 of JBAMBR010003748.1, forward strand.
CTTGCCTTGCAGTCTTAAAAGAAAACTTTTCATACAAAATCTTCATTTTTGACCGATAGTTCCTATGGCAGCTATATGATATAGTAGTACGATTTAGACCAAATTTATATGAAACGTATATATTGCCACTAAAATTAAATCTGTTTAGTTTCAACCAGATAGCTTAACAAACCAAAAAGTTTCTCATACAAAATCTTCATTTTTGACCGATAGTTCCTATGGCAGCTATATGATATAGTAGTACGATTTAGACCAAATTTATATGAAACGTATATATTGCCACTAAAATTAAATCTGTTTAGTTTCAACCAGATAGCTTAACAAACCAAAAAGTTTCTCATACAAAATCTTCATTTTTGACCGATAGTTCCTATGGCAGCTATATGATATAGTAGTACGATTTAGACCAAATTTATATGAAACGTATATATTGTCACTAAAATTAAATCTGTTTAGTTTCAACCAGATAGCTTAACAAACCAAAAAGTTTCTCATACAAAATCTTCATTTTTGACCGATAGTTCCTATGGCAGCTATATGATATAGTAGTACGATTTAGACCAAATTTATATGAAACGTATATATTGCCACTAAAATTAAAATTGTTAAGTTTCAACCAGATAGCTTAACAAATAAAAAAGTTTTTCATACAAAAACTTCATTTTTGACCGATAGTTCCTATGGCAGCTATATGATATAGTAGTACGATTTAGACCAAATTTATATGAAACGTATATATTGCCACTAAAATTAAATGTGTTGAGTTTCAACCAGATAGCTTTACAAACCAAAAAGTTGTTCATACCAAAAACCGATTGTTTCTATCGCAGCTATATGATATAGAGCTCCGATTTGCAGCAAATTGATATAAGATGTGTATGTCATCACTAAACATAAGTTCTGTAAGCTTCAGTCGCATAGTTTAAAAAAACAAAGAAAAAATATCAGTTTCAGTCGATCGTTCCTATGACAGCTATATAATATAGTGGTCAGATCCGGCCGGTTGTGACTTAAATGCAGCTTATAGACATAGGGTGTATGTGCACCAAGTTGAGTTAGTTTAAAAACTGAGAGATTACTTTAGGAATATTTGCACAGTCGCACATTCTCCTGTCAATGCTGATCAAGAATATGTATATATATATATATACTTTGTTGGCACGTTACAAACTCTAGTCCAAAATTAATATACCCTCAACAAGGTTATAATTAATATAATAATCAATAGTAATTTTTTTTAGATAGTAAAATATACTATATATATAACATATAACATATATATATATATTTAACATATACTATATATACTATACTATATATACATATACTATATATATAACATAACACGCACTACTTTACAGTTATTACTATGCTATCAAAAATGTATCTCATAGATATTGTTAAATGGCTTTTGTTTAAGCATAGTCGACACTTTAAATGCAAAAATTATTTTTTTTAATAATTTTTTTAAAGAAAATGTAAAAAAAAAAAATTATATATATTTTTATTTAAATTTAGAAACATGAAAATAAATGTATATATATAATAAGCTTAAACTCAAAAGGTTTATGAACTTCAAAACTGACCAATAATAACAAACAAACAAAAAAAAAACAGATGAATCAAAGCAAAGACAAAACAAAACCAAAATAATAAAAGCAAAAAAAAATAAAAAATAATAAAAAAAAATAACAAAAAAAAATAACAAAAAAAATAACAAAAAAAAATAACAAAAAAAAAAAATAAATAAATAAAATAAAAATGAAGAAGAAAAAACAAAACTCTTGAAATGCTATAATAATTTCTTATAATTACTTTGGCTTTAGTTTATTGCTCTGTTGTTGCGGTTATTTTTGCTGCTGCTGCTGTTGTTGTTGCTGCTGCTGCCGTTGTTGCTGCTGTTGTTGCTGCTGTTTATGACTCATTAGAGAGCTTTGCCAAAATGAAGTTTTAATTGTAAGTGTAACAAGCGTTGAGCGCAAATCTTTTCCTTTTTTTTTTTTTGTCTTGTTGTGTAAAATATTTAAATAAAAATTTCAAGTACTATAGAAATCTATATATGGAAATATATATATATATATATGATAGATAATGTTAGTATGAGTCAAGTCATTAAAGTAAATTGATTTTCAGTTGAGCTACGATGAAGTCTGAAGTCTCAACTCAACTTCTCATCATCAACTACACAATGCTGTGTAAAGTTATCGACCTTTTGCATCATTATATATATATATATATTGTATATGTGGTAAATATAGGCAGTTGCATGTACATATAAATAAATACATAGCATTTCACAGCTCTTCTTCGCAGGTATTCCCTATCTCTATCTCTCTCTCTCTATCTATCTCTGTCTCGCTAGAAAACGCAGTGACCATATCAAATCGCTTTTCAAATGCAATAAAGCGTGGTTTAGCTTTTGAAACTGAAGCGTAGCGAGCAGCGATAATAATAATAATAATAAAAGCAACAACAACAACAGCAACAGCAGCAGCATTAACAACGGCAATAAAAAAATGCCTAATAGTAGAAGCTGAAAAAAATAAATGTTAACTTTAAATTGAATGATGCAAAAATCTTCATATTAAACGATACGCTATGAGTTAGCAAAGCATTACGACAGTCTCTTCTACATATTGAAACAGATATTGCAACACAATCACCAAACTTTTTGTGAAAGCTCAAGATTTTTTCAAAAAAAAAAAAAAAAAAAAAACTTTAAAGTCGTTGTGCTTGAAAACAGATTTGAGTTCAGTTCAGATTGTTAAATCATCAATGCAAATGCAGCTAAAGATACATAGATACATAGAGATACATAGATACATAGAAATATATAGATACATGCATAGAGATATGTAAATACATAGACACATAGAGATGCATAGATAGATTCCAAGATATATACGACATAGATATATATCTATTCACAACTATATATAAATTCACAGATACAGATACATAGATACAGATACAATGCTACAGATACATAGATAGAGATAGGAAGCAGTGAAGCAGTTATTGCTCTCCCAAGTGAGCAATTCTTATCGCTTCTCGCGTCTTGCGCTTCGCTGCTTATCAGCGCATACAGCACAGAATAGATGAAGAACAAGACAAAGAAGAAGAGGAAATTGAGAATAGAATAGAATAGAAAGAGCAACCTAAAAATCGAAATAGTAGTAGAAACACAGGCATACACAGAGACAGAGACAGAGACATTGACAGCAGTAGATGATGAAGAAGAAGAAGACAAAGCGAAGCCACAAACAGAGCCAAGACATGCACAAAGTGCGCCGCTTATCAGGCTTATCATGCGTAAATGATAAATGGAATTGAACACATTTTACATTTTGGTTGTTGTTCTTGTTATTGTTGTTGTTGTTGTGTTGTTCTGTTTCTTTGGTTTGTTCATTTGTTTGTTTATTTGACATGTTGTTTGCTCTAGCTCTTGCTCTAGCTCTAGTTGTTGTTGTTATTGTTGGTTGCGTTTAGGCTTAGATTTAAAAATAAAACTAAATTTGTTCGCCTTTATTTTACATTTTATTTGCGTTTTTATTTTGTTCTGCTGCAAAAGCAAAAACAAAATGAAAAAACGTGAAATAAAATTTAATAAATTTAAATGCAAGAAAACAAAATTAAATAATGTAAAACAAAATAAAAAGTAAATAAAAAATAACAAATATAAATTATAAATAAATATAAATAATAAATAAATATAAATAATAAATAAATATAAATAATAAATATATAAAATAAAATTGAAAATTAAAATTAAATTAAGTTAAATTAAATTAAATAAAAATATATTAAAAAATAAATTTTGATAAAACAAAAACAATAAAATAAAAAAATAAAATAAAAAAAAATAAATATTTAAAAACTAAAAATAATAAATTAATATATAAAAATAAAATAAATTAAATTAAATTAAAATAAATCATAATAAAAATAAAATTAAAAATTAATAGCAAAAAATATATAAAAAAAAAAATACAAATCAAATAAATTGAATTAAATAATATAAGACTATAAATAAAATAATAATAATTAAATAAAGTAAAGAAAGAGAAGAGAAAAAAAATACAAGCAAAAAATAATTTAATAAAAATTAATAAAATAAAAAGTTCAACTAAATTAAAATTTAAATAAAAACAAAATAAAATAAAATACATAAAAAATATTAAAATCATATAAATATATTTAAAAATAAAATCTATTAAATTAAAAAAAAAAATTAAATGAAAAATCATTAAAAAACAAATAAAATAAAAATTAATAAAAAAAATATATATTAAAATACAAATGAAATAAATTAAAAAAATATAAAATTGGAGTGAAATTGAAATTAGAGTAAAAAAAAAAAATAATAAATAATTAAATGAAAATTATGTGAAATAATTGCATATATAAAATGTACAAAATTGTTTTTACTAATTGCAGTAGTAGTAGTAGTAGAAACAGTTAGTAATTTAAACGGCATACTAATCAAGTAGTTTAACTATTTATATGCATGATCAATTTACCAATACACACACACACACACACACATACATAGATGGACATGCATAGACATGTCTTTAAAATCGCATAACATTTCTCCTAATTATGTATAATGAGATGAAAATGCGGCGCGCTTGCAAATTGAATTGTTAATTAAATGCGGCAAAACTATACAAATTGCATTGCAATCTGCAGCAACAGCAACTGCTGCAGCAAACGGAACATAATTCAATCAAATGACAATAATAATAACAACAACAACAACAACAACAACAGCAGCAGCAGCAAATATTATAATGAATAAACGTTTCAAACGGACAAACAAAATGAATGAATGAATGAATGAGACAGTGAATGAGTGAATGAATAAGTGAATAAATGAATGTATGAATGAATGAATGAGTGTTGTGCATGTTTATATGTATGTAGAAATGAATGAAATTAAACCAACATCAATATTAACATGAACATGAGACATGGCAGTTAATATGACAGCGAATATGATATACTGTATGTTGAATATAGTCTATCTCTCTCTTTCTCGCTCTCTCTGTCACTCTTTGTGTATATATTTGGCTTGCATAATACGCGCTGAGAGAGAGAGAGAGCGAAAATATAATTAATAAAATGACATGAAAATGGAAATGACTTTGCGAAGCGAGGCGTGGCATGGCATGGCATAGCGTGTGAAGAGGCAAGGCAAGTGGCATTATGATAGGCTTGGGGCCATGGGAAAATCTACTTAGCCAACAGTTTCAGCTACAGCTCCATCTCCATAACCCTGCCCTCCCCCGCCCCCCACCCCAGCCCCACAATGCAGTCAAATGAAATGACTTTAAAATGCGATTTATGCAACTTACTGAACTTATGGGGCAGTGGCGCAGTATCGGTGCATATGAAGGTGCAGAGGTTAATGGGTTGGTGATGCTATCTATATGGTCAATGCCAATTAACCCCATATGAGCACACACACAGAGACAGATACACATATACATTTGCATATGATCTGACTTAAATTAATATATTACATTCCCACTGCCAATTACAATGCACTTGAATGTCCAATTTGAATTCCAGCTGAGGCTGTGCTGTCTGGCTGCCCGGCTGCCTGGCTGCCTGGCTGCTTGCTCTACTATTTTATCTACACACACAGAAAGAGAGACATATGCACAAGCAGACAGGTTGCAAAGAGACAAATATATATATATATATACATATATATATAAATATATAGGTATGTGTGTGTATGCCAAAGACAGATACAGTCGACCAGGTTTACAACTCAACGTTACGCTATGATGCTGAACGTCCAGAGTGCGGTGTGGTGCGGTGCGCTGCCCTGTAAAGTTGAGTTGTGTAGATGTGTAGAGCAGAGCGAGCACAGCGACAAGCCCTTTATGGGCAAAAGACAACACAAACAAACTGTTTGTCAAAATGAAATGAAACATAACCACAACGAAACGAGACGACAACGACAACAACAGCAGCAGCAACAGCAACAACAGCAGCAACGACAAAAACAACGACAGCAGTAGGCTCCAATACAGCAATAGCTTTCTTCCTCACTCTCTATCTCTCTCATTCTCTCTCTCACTCGCTCACTCCTACTGTAGTAAGTAATGCTTCAAAACAGATGTTGCCACTCAAAATGTGCCTCATGCTGTAGCAACCAGCTTTAGCTCTGTCGCCTGCTGCTGCTACTACTGCTGCTGCTGCCCCGCCCACCCTGCGACTACACCTTATGCACTCACTGACGCAGTCTCCGGCAATTCAAATGTAATTGAAGTTGAAACAGTTGAGCCAGTAAATTGTGCGCTTTATAACAAAACAAAAAAAAAATAATAATAATAATAATAATACAGCAACAGAGACAAAAGACAAGAAACATGTGACAAACGTATAGCATGTTTCATGACTATGAAATACTCTACAATTATTGAAAATGAAAAATATAATTAATAATAATGAATATAATTAACATTAATTAATAAAATTAATATAATTAATAATAATTAATAATAATTAATATAATTAATAATAATTAATATAATTAATAATAATTAATATAATTAATATAATTAATATAATTAATATAATTAATATAATTAATATAATTAATATAATTAATATAATTAATATAATTAATATAATTAATATAATTAATATAATTAATATAATTAATATAATTAATATAATTAATATAATTAATATAATTAATATAATTAATATAATTAATATAATTAATATAATTAATATAATTAATATAATTAATATAATTAATATAATTAATATAATTAATATAATTAATATAATTAATATAATTAATATAATTAATATAATTAATATAATTAATATAATTAATTGAATGAATTAATTAATTGAATTATATTAAATAAGTTTTTGATACAACATGTAAATTTCCAACCTATCCTTTCAATGATTGCTGTATCATAGACTATCATGCAAATTACAGGGTATCTAAGTTATCAACAAAGTCGTGTCACATGTCGTGTCGCGTGTGCTGCCATCGGTTGCTAGCAAAGTTAATATGCCCCTTTGGTGTTGCAAAGTTCAAAGTTGCAACTGCAACTGGGCAAAAAAAAAAATGTAGAAGACGTAGAGCAGGAAGAAGAAAAATGTTGAAAATAAACAACATAAAGAAAAGTGAAAGAGACAAACAGAGTGAGGGAGTAAGAGAGAGAGAGAGAGAGAGAGATAAAGGTAAACGCCAACAACAAATGTGACATGTGCATTGTAATATGGAACTGACGCTGTCTCCGACTTACGTGTTACACTCCTTTGTGGCATGCGCTTCTTCAGTGTGTCTATCTGCTGCACTGTCCCCACTGTCCCCACTGTGCCACTGTTCCCACTCTATCCTCTGTTCTCTGTCCTCTTTGTCTACTGTTCTTATGTCGTGTGTCATGTCAAGCGCAGCGCTTTGCAGATGCCAAGTAAAATAAAGTAAAGATGCAAAATGAGAATGAGGGAGAGAGCGAGAAAGAGAGAGAGAGATAAGCAGTTTGTAACAGAGACAGAGATATGAAGCAGGGGAAGAAGTATATATATGCAGCAGAAATATGTGAATATCATGGGTCTTGGTCGTGGTGCTCAATGTGCTCTGTATGCTCAATGTGCTCGATGTGCGCTCGATGTGCATGTGCAGGGTCAGCATGTCAAACAGCTGATGGGAAAATGCCAATTTCTGTCAGACTTGTAGGTCAACATTCAGCTGGCAAATTATGGAAATTGAAGAGGCCAATCACAATTTCATACCATATGCCACACAAAGAGACAACAAGCAAGAGAGACAGAGACATAGAGAGTAAAATTTCAATCTGTATTTTTTATTTTCATGCTTTCTTTCTTTTTCCACTGAACTCTGCTCACAAACTGAAGAACAATTTGCAGAATTATTGTTAACGAACAAAAATGTCAAAAGCTGACAAAAGCTAAAAAGGCAAAGGCCATTTTAAAGAATTTCCAACATCAACATCATCAACATCAACTGTGCAACTTCAACATCAACATGAACAAC
>JBAMBR010003749.1:0-42155 GCA_037044475.1 Zaprionus obscuricornis
AGAGAGAGAAAGAATTCAAGAGAACGAGCAATAATGTTATGCTATATTATTTAGAACTCTTAAAAAACATAAAAAAAATATTTCATATACTGAGAAATAATGCAAGGAAAAGTTAATGATTACAATCTTAAGCATCAGCTTGTAGTTAATAGACTTAGTAGTACTTAACTTAAGTTTACATTGTAAGCTAACATACTAGTGTTTAGTAGATGCCAAAGCTAATTAGCAAATAATGATGTCTAGGAAATAATAAATATCTATGCATGTATAATAAAAAAAAAGTAAAAAACAAAAAAAAAAAACTTTAAATGTTTATTTTGAATGCAATAAAATTTCAAGTTAAAATCAAAAGTGCAAAGAAATATAAAAATTATATTTTTTTTATTAAAATTATAATAATTTTTATATTTTATGATTTAAAGACAATTTTCAATTTTTTTTTCTTCTTATAATTATATTATTAATTTCAAATAAAAATTTTTCGTTGCCTATAATTAAATTATAATTATTAAAAAAATATAATCAAAAGAAAAGTGGAAATAATAATAAAATATAATAATTATCTTAAGAAATTTCCCAATTTTCTAATATAAATTGTATTTATACATATTTACACTCTCAAAATTTAGAGAGTTTAAGCTATGGCATTCGTGCTGGTATCACGTAACTTTTCCGCATCTGTTGCATCCAAATGTTTTGCTAATGTATTATACCATTCGTTCATATGTCGTGAGATAATACTCATAAATTTGGAGACTTTAGACTTTACTGTAGTAACGATACTCTCGGATAATGTACGCTTTTTACATGGTGTTGTTGGTGAGCTGCTAATTTTCATTATCTTTGACTCTGTGGTTTCCATTTCAGGATCGATTTCAGTCGTAGATCTTGGTGATTCAAGTTTATATTCGTAGAATGAATAACGACCAAGAGGTAATAATTCCTGTTGATCATCCTTGTCTATGGCATTCGAACGTAATCCATCGTCAGCTAGCGGATAAGGCAAAGCACGTCGACGTCTTAGCGATGGCATATCCCACCAGGAAGTAATACTTTCATCCTTATTTTTCTTAGTCAGACGTTTTGGTGGTAGAATAGCAGCGCGTTGTGTTTCCTTGGCACCAAAATAATCTTCTTCATTATCGTTGGTCAGCTTTCCTGGTGCATGTGGCTTAAGTTCGCTATCCAAGTTTTCAGCTTCATTATGGGAATTCTCTCTGGCATTTTCATCTCCCAAGGAGAATTCATGTTCGTGCTCATTGATGTGAGTCAGGAAGTGTTTGCCCAGCTCTTGTTGAGCCTGTAGAAAATCATTGGCGATATGGCCACTTTTAGCTGAACGTTTCCTGTTACTATCTCCCTCCACTGGTTCTACAGGGTCCTCGTCTTGTTCTTGCTCCTGTTCCTGTTCCTGTTCTAGCTCCTTTTCCTTCTTAGGATGACTCTGACTCTTGCTAATGCTGCCCTTACTGGAGAAGGGTTCGGGAAACAAAAGCGAATTCAAAGTTGCGCCTAGATTTAAGCGTTTACCATGTTTCGAAGCAGGTGCTGGCAAAGCTTCAAAGAATTCTGTGGGTAACAGCGGTAATTTCTGACGTTCTGGTTCTTTGGGCGATGAGTGAAGATCTTCAACACTCTCTTCCTGCGATCGTTGCACAATTTTTAACTTTTTCCTTGTAATTGGACGGCGTTTTTTGGCGTAATTGACTGGTTCGGATTCGGGCTGCATTTCTTCCTCTTCACCATCTGGAGATTCTATATGCTTAAGATGTACATCTCCCTCAGGAAGACGACTATATGGTGGTGGCTCAGGTTGTTCGCCCAGTTTTTTAAAGAATTCCTCTTCATCGAACTCCGCCAAATCAAAGAGTGGTTTAATCTTTCGCTCTGGTTTACGAATTTCAGTTATCTTCTTCGTAAACGTTGTTTTCTTACCATGTCGATTATAAAAGAAGGGACCACCAAAACCGGATGCATCACGTCGCTTGCGACCGTGCAGTCTTGCCACATCACGACTCTGTTCCATGACATGCCGCAGCCATGTAATTGCCTCAACTGGACGAACCGAATGTGTTTTTGGTCTATCCCCAATATTCGCTTGGCGTTTGGCAGTTACTACTGCCGCCACTGAGTTCACTTGCGGTCGATTGAATGGTTCCAATAATTTGCCAAGTAGTGAGACTGGCTCGCTCTCCTCGTTTTCTAAGACAAATCGTCGATGTCGATTAAGAGAACTCTGTATGGATCCTCGTGCCACGGCAGTTTCTTCTATCAAACGTTGCAACAGACGATCGGCTGAACTGTAGCCGGTGGAACGACGTTTTGTTGATGAAGGTTCTGCACTAGCATCTTCTGCTTCAATTTCCGTAAATTGACAATGCTCGACATTGACAGTGGGCAACACCCAGAATCCTACGGACATGCTGGGCGTGACCAACTGCAGTGGCTTGGTAGCATCATTAGGCATAACTTGAGGACGTAGTGTGGCATTAAGCGATAGTTTTTGATTATTTAGACGTACTCGACCATCATCACAAGTTAAGACATATTGCCAAATATCACTGTTCGACAAACGACTTAAACTTTTTACTGTAATAGTCGTAGGTAGATTTTCAGTGTTGACCACCATAAATGATAAACCTCCAGAAACAGTATTAGCACAATGTGTATAAAGCTTATTGCTTGGTGCGAAGACATTCAGAGGACGTGCTGGAAATACTCGAGAGCCCATAACCTTCTTAAACAATGCCGTCACATAGTAACTAAAATTAGGACGTTCAAAGTCATCGAGAGTCATGCGCTTAAAGATGACATCAAAACCACTGCTGGCCGCATCTCCCAGTGTCTGAGCCCAACGCAATGCATCTGTTGTTTCATCACCAATTATTCGCTTGCTGATCACTTGCACAGAGTTACGTTCGTCTGGCAGTGATAGCCACAATGGCACACGCTGCTTTTGTAAGGTTCTGAGTGCAGGATCACTATCATATATGTAATTTCCCAAGCTGGTGGTGGGCAACATATTTGTAGGTCTATGGGGGAACACAAAAACATAAATTTAATAAATTTATACCTTCATTATTTCAACGTATACTAACTGCGTCCATCCGAAGGCGGTATTTACATCCTTGGACATTTCAACATATTTTAGTGTCTCCTCAGCGCTGCTACCAGCTGAAATATCCGCTCCCATTATGCCCCATTTTTCCACATAAGGACCAAAAGTATCTGTCATCAATTTAAGTGTGTTGAGCTCTTGTACATAATCCTTGGCTCGCGATGTACCAAAATCGGTGCCCAGTTGCCAGATACAATCCGTGATACCAACCATGTAGGAAGTATTGAGAATCTTCAACGTATACATAGAGTCCCAATCATCAGGTGCATAGGGCACCGGTATAATCATAGTCCAATTTACGGCACTTCAAACGCAGACAAATTTTATTTTACAATCCATTTGTTCTGTTTCAGTTAACTTACCGTGTCCAGCGATTAAAACCTTTCCAAATGATCTTGGTGGGATTACGTAAACGTGTCGGTGCATTAGTTGCAAAATAAAAATCACCAACAAACTTGACATAAGCATCACCCAGCAATGCTGCCATGCTGGTGACTGCCTTACGATTCTTGCCATCCAAAGCATCGTAAAGATCCTCAGGTCTTACAGCAAAACTAACAAATTTCTCATTGACATCATTATAGGGACGATTGATATGCAATTGCACTAATGTATCAGCACGACACACAGCTAACAATCCCAGCAATATTCCCAATAGTAATAATTGCAGTAGATGCAACATTTTAAATGAAATTTAATAAGAGGGTGTCTTACCCTGAGCTCGTTAACTCTACAACTGCGCAACGCTGGCGAATAAGACCAGCTAATAAGGTAAATGAAATTGTCTGTCTCAGTGTCGCTATTGTTCAATTTTTGTTTTGTCATTCGCTGAAATAGAACTTTTTGGAATAGACCAACTTCCATAGAATTCTGCTGTACTTGGCAAGAATTTTTCGCTGAGCGTTGCCCTCAATGCAATGACCTTTTTATAGCTACCCAAATGAAATCACGTTGCAATGTGGAGCATACATATCTCAAGAAAAATGAGAACAAAAAAAAATGCAAAACACCCGCTTAATAATTGTATGCTGTTATATTTATTAATGATATTTGCTTGGTATTGACCTACTAAGGGTTACATAATCGACTCAAGCATGATAAGAAATTATGCCAATATTAACCTCAATCCTCTTCGTCAGCGGTCAGCATAGCCTTGAAATCCAACGGTTCAAACTCATAGCCCGTTCCAGTATAGAATTTGCTCATGAACTCTACCCAATGCAAACGTAATGTGTGTAGGAAAGCAGACAAACCTTCCATCATGACCATAATGGCAATGGTAAAGAACACCCAAACTGCAAAAATTAGAAAAACTGCAATGACACCAATATATCCGCTCATTTGTAATGCCTCAGAGAGCACCATAGTCCACAAGACTTCCGAAAGTTCTACAATGAATAAAGTATAAAATAAATAAAAAAGTTATAGTTTTAATAAGAAGAAGAACTAACCAGCATGAGCAAGAGATAAAGCCCAAAGACGTAGATATGAAGCAGTATGTGATATAGTACTGAGAATATACTCAACAGTATGTATAGCCTGATGTATCCAAATCTCACTCATTGGTTCCTCCTCCTCTTCGTCATCACCAGTGCCATGTACACCCATTGAATGTGTATCGCCAAGTTCGGTAATGATAACTTCCTTACCAGAGATCTCAATGGTTTCCATAATTGTATCAATATTCTCTTGCATTCTTCCCTTCTAAAATCAAATATAACATATAAGATAACTTTAACATTATTTGAATCTATAAAAATATTTACCCTGAACTTGCGTTTACAGGTGATCCAAAGTGGCATGCCTAGTAAAATCCAAGGTATGCATATGATGGCTATAACAAATAGAATTGTCTCCAGCTCACGCTGTATGGGGAACATTAATGCAGTACAACCCGGTGATGGAACCTCAGTTTTCATAAGTATCATATCAATAAACATGATAAGTACAGATGGTGCACAACCAGGAGAATCGGCAACATTTGTGGCATGAGCCGAATACTGACCCCATTTGTAGAACATCATGAAAACCATATAGCCGAACAGAAGTAACAAGAATATCACCTGAGGCACAAATTGTAAAAATATATAGGCATATTTCTTGAAGTAGACAAAATTCTCGACAGAGAGACAAACGCCAAAGACCATATGTAATACACCAAATATAATGGACAGCTTCATCTTGTAGGTGTTGAGGAAGATAATCTTATTTGTTGCCGATTGCCAAATTGGATCTATACCCATCGGATAGACACCACGTTGATCTGTCGATGGATTCAATTGCAATGACGGATTCGTTAACACCGTAGTCCTATTGTATTGCATGGCCCAGTGCGATCCGAAGACATTAAACGATTTGGAGAAACAATCGTTGTATATGAATCCCGTGTACATAGCAAACATACCCATAAGCATTATAATATATCGACCACCGAATAGAATCTTCCATATTTCACCAGCACGTGTCTTCATCAAACGTTTTTCGTCGAGTACCATCCATAAACCAAGTAGAAAGACCAAAAATCCGTGTCCCATATCACCAAACATGACAGCAAATAGAAAGGGGAATGAAATGCATGTATAGAGTCCAGGATTAACTTCACGATAACTAGCAATACCATAGGCATCGATCAATACTTGGAAACCATAGGTAAACTTGTTGGTCCTAAAGAATGTCGGTGGTGTCTTCTTTGTCTCCAGAATATTGAATATTGTTGGAATTGTGCTACCCAGGGCAATGGATGCTTCAGATAATACACTCTCAACTTCTTCGAGTTCACGTGTGGGCACCCAACATTCAGCAATCAAACACTTGCTTCCCAAATCTACATTGAACATATTCATTGTATGATAAATTGCCTTCATCTTCTTTATCATGACAGTCCAGCTGGGAATTTGCTTCATGATGGCCTTGAGTACACAGGAACGATGATCTTCCGTCTGATTGATAATAATCTGCAAATCATCAATGCGCGTACGCACACTTTGAATCATATCCAAGCGATCCTGATGAGCACTTGGACAAGGATACATTGAAGCATGGAATCCAGTGCAAATTTTGCGAATACGCGATTGTAGTTGATCTCCCTGGAAGAAGACTACAAAGATGCTCTTATAGACCATTTCACCAGTGCGTGGATCTTTCACAGGACTTTCCATATCGCAACGACGCACCAGGACATTGCCATGTGATATGCGCCATAACATACGCTCAAAGGCAAACTATTAAATTATAAGAAAATTTGTAATTTAGTCAAATATGTTTTTAAATTTTACAAACCTGACGATCCCTGCGAATAACACCAGCCACGAAACCCAAACTACCATCACATTGCTCCGGATCACGATGTGTGCCACGTTTGTTCGTATCGAAATTATGCGATTCCTGCTCGGAAAAGAATTGTTCAGTTTTTTCGAGAACCTGAATCATTTCTGTGAACTCCAAGAAATTTGTCTGCAAGCGAACATTATTTGCAGAAAGTTCGATAATCTCGGTTTCTGTCTTCTCCAACAGACTCTCCAGTTCAATTATCTCTTTCGGTTTAGGTGCTGGTGGAAAATCTTCCACTAAGTCCACAACTTTAAGACCATCCTTCTTCAATTCAGAAGTAGCATAACGAATTTTACGCTCCAATTCATCGCAGCGACGTACCTCATTAACGAATTTACGCTGTAGCGCCGTAACTCCCTCATTCATCTTCAAGGATATATTATACAGGAATATTTTTTTTTTCTATATTTTATTCACAACTTACATCACGAAACTGTACACATCCCATTTCACCCAGACGCGCAATGGTATCATAGGCTGCCTCTGGCTGTAGAAACATTTGCGCCAAGGACATTTTCTCACTACGGAATATACTATCCTGCTGGCCAAAGCCGCAAAGCAATCCTTTGATTGTTTGGCAAGCCATTTTCAATATTAGATATTATAATATTCCTTTATTTTTGCGCTGATCCAGTGGCACCTGCGCGCAGTATGATGACGCCAGGTGAACTGAACGTTATGGTCAAGTGACTTTACCGATGAAACTTTGGGTATATAGTTGGCACCCTATGTATAACTTTCCAGGCTTATCTTTGGAGCGCATGTTCTGGATAAACTATGGTAAGAAAACGTGAAACTTCATGTACAATTGAACTATCAATCAATGTGATTGGAATGACCCAAGGTACATGCTTATCAATCGAAGAAAGACACAGGCATTAAAAACTAATTAAGAGACAATTGGAAAACCATTTGCAGTCAATGCTGATGATAAAAACTGCAAAACTTTAGTCTATGTTTGATGTTCAGTGCGTTCGGTTTGAAAATTTCAAAATATTACAAAATTCTCCATAAATATACGGAAAAAAAAACTAAATATTTAACATGCGAAACAAGTGAAAAAATTTGATAGTAAAACTACAGAAATATTATATTAAAAATATATATTAAATAAAATAATATTAAATACGTGCAGGTAATTGTTTTTACATTTTATTTTTATTTAAATATTTGACAATTAATCCCATCGCATCAATCCATTCATAATAATAAAAACAACCGAATGTGCTGCTCTCTTCTTGCTTTATTTTTTTTTTTGTTATCAGCTATTCAAAAATTTGCTTAAAATCAATGTTAACGAAAATTCATGAGCATAAATTTTAAGCAGACATTGAAATAATAAAACTGATCTTAATTATTTATAATTATTTGTAACAAGGAATATCAAATTATTGCTTTTTTTAACGCGGACTTTTGAGAATACAAAATAACAATAAAGGACAAGGGATTCCTGTGGGAAGAGCACCACAATACTGACAGTGTCGCGAGAAATAATAAAAACAAAATATATATATAATTAATTAATAACAAATTAATAACGGAAAGAAACCATAATAAACGAGCTCATATCATTGTTTTTTTTTTTTTTGTTTTCTTGTTTTGTTTTGTTTTTTTTTTTCATTTTGTTTGTGGCAACTGCTGGCCAATTTTTACTCCTCTTCTTCACCATCAATGATGGCCTTGAAGCTGAATGGTTGGAAGGCATAGCCAAGACCCTCATAGAACTTGCTCATAAATTCTACCCAATGTAGACGTAGAGTATGCAAGAAAGCAGATAATCCCTCCATCATGACCAGAATGGCCAGAGTAAACAAGCACCATGCGCCAAAGATGACAAACAGTGCAATGGGACCGGCAACGGAACCTTGCATTTTAAGGCCCAAAGATAACACCATGTTCCACAATACCTCAGACAGCTCTGCAACAAACCAAGAAGAACAATTATAGCATAACCGCATGAAAGTCAAAAAGTATTAATTTAAACTTACGTGCATGAGCCAAGGACAAAGCCCAAAGACGAAGATAGGAAGCAGTATGCGAGATGGTACTGAGTACATATTCGATAGTATGAATGCCTTGATGAATATATATTTCACCCATTGGCTCTTCATCGTGGCCATGTGCACCACCACCTTCTTCGTGTCCAGAATTACCAGTGGGCAATGGTGTCTCACCCTCGGCCAACTCCATATTGCCAGTTAACTCACCATTGTGATTGACCTGTACAAGAATAAAAATTAGTAATTGTAATGAAAATGTTTTCTCTGTTTTGATTATCGATTTCATTTGATTTCACTTACACGTGAAACTCTGCGTCCACGAGTGAATTTGATATACAAAGGTTTGCCAAGCAACATCCATGGAATACAGATAAGTCCAATGATAACAAAGACCTTTTGTAAACCTTCCTGGCTCTCAAACATAAACTCATTGCAGCCCTTTAATGGAGGTGTGTTCTTGAACAACATCATGTTGATGAACATGATCAATACAGATGGAGCACAGCCAGGTTTTTCGGGATCCAATGTGGCGGTGGCGGTATAACTGAACCACTTGAAGAACCTATAAAAAAAAATTAACGATATATTATAATAATATATATATTAATAATATTAAACAACATTTAACTTACATCATGAACACCATGTATCCGAAGAGCAGAAGTAGGAAGAGAATTTGTGGTACAAATTCCAGGAAAATGGATGAGTAACGTTTAAAGTGCACAAAATTGAAAACAGACATGCAGACACCGAAGACCATATGCAGTACACCAATAATAATGGAAAGCTTCATCTTAAAACTGTTAAGAAAGATGATTTTGTTGTCTGCCAATTGCCAAATAGGATCCAAGCCTACTGGATAAATACCAACAGCAGAAGTAGCTGGTGGCATCTGTAAATGTTTATTGGACAGCACTGTTGAGGTATTGTAATTATTTTGCCATTTGGAACCAAAGATATTCATAGATTTGGAGAACACATCGTTGTAAATGAAGCCCGTATAGCAGGAGAACAGACCCATGAGCAGAATAATATAACGTCCACCAAAGAAGATATTCCAAATTTCGCCACCATTCTTAATGCGAGCCAATTTCTTTTCACTAAGCACCATCCATGCTCCAAAAAGCAACAGGATCAGGCCATGACCCAAATCGCCAAACATAATGGCGAAAAGGAAGGGGAATGTTATACAAGTATATAGAGCCGGATTGCACTCCCGGTATGAGGCAATACCATAGGCATCGATAAGGTTTTGGAAACCACGTGTAAATTTGTTTGTGCGATTAAATGTCGGCGGCATTTCGTTCGTATCGATGACATTAAGGAAGGATGGAATTGTGCTGCCAACAGCAGCAGAGCCATCGGATAATGCTTTCTGCACAACATGTAAATCCTTGGTAGGCACCCAGCATTCGCCAATAAGACATTTCTTGGTCACATCCATGTTGAACAAATTGAGCGTATGATAGATGGCCTTCATTTTTTTAACCATGATTGACCATGAGGGCAAATTCTTTGAGACGGTTGCCAGTACACGACTGCGATGATCCTCAGTTTGGCTGAGAACCAATTTCAAATCTTCGAGGCGAGTGCGCACATTCTTAACCATCTCTTCGCGTTCGTTGTGCGAGCTTGGACAAGGATAAAGTGAGGCATGGAAACCAGTGCAGACTTTCTTGATGCGATTCTTTAGCTGTTCACCCTGGAAGAATGCCACAAAGACGGTCTTATAGATGGGATGACCAGTTGCTGGATCATTAAGTGGTGCATCCAAATCGGAACGTTTCAAGAAAACATTGCCACGCGATATGCGCCACAACATGCGCTCAAAACCAAAGACACGCTCGCGATTAATGACACCAGCAACGAATCCCAGACGACCACGATGCTGTGCAGTTGCTTCATCAACAGCTCCAGTGCCACGATTACTAGAATCCAAATTGAGCACTTCCTGATCGGAGAAGAAACCTTGCGTATTCTCCAGCACCTTACGTAGTTCGGTCAATTCCAGATAGTTTGACTTCATGTTGACTTCATTCTGGGCCAATTCAATCATTTCGGATTCAGTTTTCTCCAAATGTGCTTCAAGATCAATGATCTCACGTGGATTGGGTGCACGTGGAATGTCATCCTGAATATCTGGCAATGCAATGCCGTCCTTCTTGATCTCCGTCTCAATGTAACGAATTTTACGCTCCAGTTCATCGCAGCGACGCACTTCCGTCACAAACTTACGTTGAAAGACGTTAACATTGCAGTTCAACTACAGATAAGATAAAGAATATATATATATATATATAAAGATATAAATATAAATACATAGGATAAATGATTAGAAGAAATTCATATGTGAAGCAAACAGTTCATTCCACTTACATCGCGAAACTGCACACAGCCGGTTTCACCCAGCTCCGAGACAGAGGTATATGCGGCCTCTGGTTGTATAAACATCTGGCATAATGCCATTTGCTCACTACGGAACATATCCCCCATCTTGGCGACTCTTTGGGTACCCTGCAAAATAATGTTGAATAGAAGAAAAGTATGATATTTAGTTGTTGGAATCAACTACAGCAACGAAATGCAATTAAAATTCAAATAGAAAATACAGAAAACAACAAAAAAAAATAGAAAAATATTCAAATGCCAAAAGACGAGACGCGACGCGACACGACTACTTCAACAGTTGTTGTTTTTTGGGGCTTCTTTTGTCTGGCTATATCGTATATGATATATATATATGCTAGATATATCTGTATATATTCATATAGTTAGACGAGCAGAACATATAAATGCGTTATATCTCGCTCCTCGTCTGTCATAAAATATTAGAATTGTTTTTATGCAAATCCCAGCAGCAACAGCAGCAGCACCACCAGAAATCGTCAGGCATTTTTATTGGCGCTTTTGTTTCTTGAATTTTAAAAGAATTTTATTTTATTTTGTTTTGTTTTTCTATCCAGATTTGTTGTACCTTGGACATCTGTATTTATTTTTCTTTAGCTTTGTCTATAGAATTCGATTTCTCTGTAGATCTTCAGACTCTGTGTGGGGGCGTGTGAGTCTGTCTGTGTGTGTGTGTATTTTTTTTTAGCGTAAATAATTACATTAAGTAATTTTCAATTGTACGCTAAATTAAGTTCATACAACAGACGTCAAATAAATAAAACAGTCCATAATGAATCATCATTAATATAGAACAGATTGTTCAGAATAAATGCAAATATATTTCATACATTTCATATATACATTTCAAGATCGTTTCATGTGTCTAAAAAACTTAGAAGACTTTGAGCTTTAGCTACTTTTGATTAAAACTATAATCATTCACATAGATAGCATTATATATATATATATATATAGAAACTCTATCAAATATAGATAGTTTTATAAGAAAATACGATAAGCATAAATAGTTAGTAGTAGCTTGTTATGTAGAACGCTTGTCAATAATTTTTTTTTTTATTATTATTATTTATATAATTATTACATATTATTTTCGTAGAATTATTAGAAATGTAGTAAAGTTGATTAAACAAATTAACTGATGATTGTTGTCGTTTTATCAGAATGTTTTGTCATAATTCGACAGGGGCATCGGCATCGGTAACGGCAGCGACTAGTCAAAATTTGAGGACACTTTTATGTAGATAATGCGTGTGATTAATGTTTTTTGATTTAATTAGAGCGCGAAAAATGTGACTTGCACTTGGGGAGCGGCTGTCGAGTGGACAACTGTGGCGTCTCTCTTTCTCTCCCTCTCTCTCTCTTTCTGCACCTCCCCGCTCTATTATACTGTCTCCATCTAGGGCACTTTAATGTACACACAGACGCAATACAACGAGACTCGACTTGACGCGACTCGCAACGCAGCGCAACGGACCAAGGCTCATTGTGACATCATCAGAGTTGAAACAGTCAACGACACGGGACGACACAGCGACGCGTCGCACATTATCGAACTTTAATGGCCTGACCAGGAATTAGCTTTAGCTTTTTGCGGTAGCTACATAGTATATACATACATATGTACATACATATATAGCAAGGCAAATTCAACTACATAGAAGTATTTATATATACACTTGTAAAAATTTTTGATAAAATTACTAAAATTTTAAAAATTTGCATATCAAAAACTTTATGCTATAAAAATTATATAGAATTATTTATTAAATAATTTTTACATTTATTTAAATAAAAAATCATATATAGTCAAGTCGCGATAATTCGTACCCCGTTAATTCGAAATTCTGTATAATTCGTAAACATTAATATAATTATAATTTGAAAATAATTCGAAATACTCCATATGATCCCCATGCCATTTCAAATTATCGAGACTCGACTGTACAATATTTTCTCACAGTGTAACGATATAATTATCTGTGTATTTTGGTCGAAAGAATGATAAATGTGTGCATATATATATATATACGTATATATAAATATATTTAATATCTATATCTATATATATTTGTTTATCTTTATCTACCACAGACACGTTTAAATCATTTGTTTAATTCTTGTTGGAATTAAGACAAACTTCTGTCATTTATCCGGCTATTGCATTAAATTTTTTATTTAACTTTTGGCTATTTGCCAAAAGTAAGACCAAAAAAAACAAACAGAAGTATATTTATTTGTATAGTATAAACATATGAAGAAGTTGATACCGGAGACTATGCTGAGCAAAAAACATTCCATGGCAAAATTTTAGTATTGTAACTCAATTGAAAAGAAGCAACAACAAGAAAAAGACTAGTAAAAAGAAGAAGCATACAACAATAACAGTCGGATGAGATTGCTTTATCGCGCCTGTTGCTCATTATTTATAATTGTTGCTAGTGCTGCCTTTCTGCTGCTTTAAGCATTTCTTGATTGTTCCTACGTCTTTTTTTTTGTATTATTTTTTTTTTTTGCTTATTTTGTTTTTAATTTATCAACACTCGATATTTCATTTGACTGTACTTGAAAAAAAAAAATAGTTTCCATTTTGTTTTTTTTTTTCTTTTACACAATTCTTTCTTTATCTAAGTATGAACGTATGTATGTCTGTACATAAGTGCTCGTCTAATTATAGAAATGCAGCCGAAATAATATACATATAATTATTTTTTTTTTATAGAAATATTGCAAAGTTATTGCTCTGCGACAAAAAGTAGTTTTATAACTTAATGACACAATAAACGATAATTTGACGTGTTGCCTAAACGGAAGCTTCAAAGGCGTACAATATATGCATACATACATATGTATGTACATAAATATATAACAATATATAACAGTACATATATACATATATAAGAATATGAGCTCAATGTCGTGCTTCGACAATTTAATGCTCATTGAATGCAATAAATAATTAACGAATTATACTGTGAATTATAGCGGCATTTTAGTTATCATCGATTCGCAAACACAAGTGTACATATTCATGCGCATATGCATGTGTGTGCAATATTTGAAGTCAGTAAATTCACACAAACACACACACATGCATGAGCGCACGCAACACTAGCGAACACTAACACAAAACATATTGATATTGCACATTCGCATATCGTTTTTAATTAACTTTTAATTAAAATGAAACAATTTCATTTGAATTGTATAAACACGATATGCGCTTACAACTCATTGTTAATATGAAGTATGTATGTATATATATATAACTTGTACATACCAAATACACAAAATAACGAATAAATTTTAGTTTCTAAACACGCACGAAATAATAATAAAATATAAAAAAAAAAACAAAAGCTACACACAAGCAACTGTAAACCAGTTTAACTTCAAAACAACTAAAACACAATGCGGCCCCGCGTCTGTTCAAATGTTGTCGCGCTCTGCCCGCTGTCTGCTGCTGCTCTGCCAGTCCTGAGCGTTGGCGCTTGCGTTTGCTTTTGCTTTTTGCTGGTCATTTTCGTTAGTAACTTTGACTGGACGTCGACAGTAGGGAAACTTATGTACATGTGGGTGTTAGTTTTGTCTGTATGTGGTGTTGCCTTCGCAATAATAATGTATTGATATATAGTTTGCTGTGTGTGTGAATATGTCGCGGCCGCGTACACGCAAGAAGCGGGTGAGTCTTAATTACATTTCAACGAAGCAACATCAGCATTTCGTGTTTAATGCCAATCGAGAATGTCGTCGTTGTCGTTGTCGTCGTCGGGGGACCCCTGTTAATGCACGCCCCTGTTAATATCGCTACAGTGACAACGAAGTTTCGTTAAATTTTTTTTTTGTTTTGTTTGTTTCTCGCTCTTACGCGCTCATACACTCCGCGCTCACTGTATATATGTATGTATGTAGATATTCATATACATAAGTGTGTGTGAAGAAATATGACTGTGACTCTTTATTTGGGTATTTGTAGAAAATATTCGTATGTTGTGTTCATTTTATCACACTTTGCATAATTACATTTTATGAAGATCACAGCTATCTACACATACATATAATTGAAGACTGATAACTGAATGCTGTGCTGGTTTTTATTTTTGTTTTTTAGTGAGATTGACACTTAATAATCCTTGAATAAGAACATTTAAATTGATATAAAAAAATACTGATAAGTTGTAAGGGAAATACATTTAAATACTTGAAAAATCCAACTCAAGTGACACATAAGCCCCACCCAGGCAGTGATAGATAACCAACCAACCGGAGGGTTACATAAGTCCTCGAACCACTACTGTCTTGAAATATTATGAATTAATATGCCGGAAAAGTGCAATTTGTTTGAAAAGTCTAGACCATTAAATATTTTTAAATAATATATTATATATTCTATAGGTAAATCGTAGGTAAAGTGATCGGTAATAGGTCTAATCAGCATGATTGATTGTAGTGCTTGTGAAAAATTTTATGAACAAGCTATAAATCATAATCCAATTGAAATTCATTGCTTTCCGCTTACCTATGAGAGCTACTTGACTACAACAACAACTACAATAAGAAAAAAATTAAGAAGAAATATTAAAAAAAAAAGGTTTAACCCAAAATCTTACAGATGTTCTAGAAAAAAAAAATAATAATAATAACTACACAGAGGTCACATGATAAATGCGGGTTGCATAAACTCAGCTCGATGAAGCAGAGACACTCATACTTCGTACTCGAACTGCTGACTTTTAAGTGCGTGACTGAGAGACAGAGATACTCAGACACAGATACCCAAAACTGACACATACATTCACAAATAGATACCTACTAAAGTGTGAGTGTCACTATGTTTATGTGTGTGCATGTACAGTAGCAGTTACGCTCGCTTGCACACTAGCTCGCTCGCCAGCTCGTCAGCTCAGCGGGGCAGGTGGTGGAGACAATTGTCAGCTGGGAGCAAAGAGAATAGACTACAGCTGTGACTACTGTAGACGATCACGTGCTGAATTTTACATCATAGATCAAATTTGAATTTGAATTGTTCAGAATAACACCTGTGATTCCATATTCTGTATTCTGATTCTGTATTCACTTTTTATTCACTTGCACTGATTAAATATTCAAAGATCACCTTGAGCTCTAAGTTCACTTATTCCTTTATATATGTACATATTTATATTCATATATATATAAAATATATATATGTACATACGTATATTTAATAATTTCGGTTTTTATCTTTCAATTTTTTATCTGGTTTTATGACTTATTTACTTGATATTTTGTTTGTTTTCTTACTTAGATTTATTCTTTTCGTTTTTCATTTTTCTTTTTTTTTTATTTATTTTTTTGTTGCTTACCTTTTGCCGCTTTGCGATTTATGTACCAAAAAATTCAAGATTCCCCAAGCGAACGTGCGTTAAATTTAGAACTTGTTTTGCCCGTTGCGCTTGTTTTTTGTATTTTTTTTTTTTTAGGTTATTGAACGATCTTGACGGAGCCAGAAAAGCAGACGTCTGGTCAGCACCAGCGTTCACTTGCTTGTGATCCGAAATATTCAGCTGTAGCAAACGTTTAGTCAACCAACACATGGGAGCACTCGTGCTCTCAGTTTCGATAATGCTCTGTCTCTCACTCTCTCATTAGCTTGCCGCTCTAGAGAAGTATCTTAGCGGCCTCCAATTGTGTTAAATACGTATGTATGTGCACGCATACATATTTATTCATTCAAGCGCATGCATGTGTATATGTATGTTCATAGCAATGTATAAATATAAAATGTACGCATACATTCAAACATTTTTCTGATCAAGTTTTTTCTCTTATCAGAAATCGAAAATACAAAAGTCCAAGCTCTGAAGTGTTATATATTTAGGTGTATGTATGTCTGTATGTGTATATCTATGATACATATGTATGTATGCATGTATATTTGTTTAGACGTGTGAAATATTAACAGACACTATCAATTATAATTAATAACGCTTCGAAACAGTAATTCCTTGGATTTGATAAGTTAATTTATATTAACAAATTTTTTTTATTTTAGTTTTTGTCAGTTTTATAAATCGCCTTAAATTTTCACAAAGCCAAAACAAATTGCGAGTCTTGGCAACAAAAATACGTTAATTTTAAATGAACATCTGTTAGTATTGTTATTGTTTCCCAGGGCTGCTGCAGCGCAACAGTGTTTGTGGCGGCTTGTCGATAACTACTATTGACTTTTCGATTGTTTCGTTGTTCTCATCTAACAGCTGTTTAGCTGCTCGAAACGCATTTTATTTTTATTTGTTCTTCAAGTCTAAACCAACAATATGTCCTATGGAGGCTACAGACAGTTGCCCAGTGGCAGCACTGCTCATGATCAACGTCAACAGCAGATAATCGACAATACCTATGATATACTTGAACGCACGTCAGCCACCATTGGCAGATCTACACAAGTTGCTCTTGAAACAGAAGCAATAGGGGCGGGTGTAAGTTTTAGTTATCACTATTTTTTTTTTGCTCATTACTCATGATACTCTATTTTTTTTTTTTATATGCAGGTTCTCAACGAACTTGGTGAACAACGTGAAACACTATTGAATACTACCCGCAGACTTGAAGATGCCGATCAAGAATTGTCGAAATCACGAGCCATCATACGGAAACTTAGACGTGAAGTGATCTATAATAAAATCGTCTTAATATTAATTATAATATTTGAAATAGGCATACTTGCTGGCCTATTGGTATTAAAGTTTGCACATCTATAAAGAATAACTAGCATAGTTATCGGAGTGGATATGGGAATTTTATTAGGTATATATAGATATATGAATGTGAATTTCTTCATTTTTTTTTGTTTTTTTTGTATCTAACATCAATTTTAAACCCATGCCTTAGACATATAGAGTTAAGTTTATCAATATATATATATATGTGTGTGTATATATAAATATGTGTATGTATATGTTATTATTATTATTATTATAATATATGATATATATGAATAAAAACACAGCTAAAATTCAGCGAGATTTATAGTTCAAAAACCTCTCATAATATCTACAACTACACATTACATTTAGTATAAGTATTATAATATATATAGTATTATTAACAATGATAATATGCATATTAAATATGTATGTATACCAGTATAATATTTGGCATAAAGCAAAACTCAAAAACAAAGCAATTTAATAACAAACAAAACAAAATACAATTATTGTAAAAATACTTGATATACGTTGGTTTCTATAAGTTTTTTTTTCTTTAAGTTAATACGATTGATGTGTTCAAGAGATATTCGCTTTCATTTAGGAGATATTTGTTTTTTTTTTCGTTATAAGCTGCGCAATGCTGCAACGTTTAACGTTTTAGTAATTTTCAATTATCCTTTGGTAAGACTATGGACCAGCCAAATACACGTCGATCAAAACCACATGAGAATAAATCGCAATTAAGTAACGGCTCCTCAGCCCAGGCAACTGATGATACCATACGACGATGTCCTTGACGACTTGTGCGTGGTAAACGTGCCACTCTTTGTCCATTTAAATCGAATAAACGTATCTGTCGATTATCATGTGGTATGGCAATTATTCCTCCAGTGGAGACAGCTAAACGATTTACTGATGAATCTGTTCTTATGGTGGATAATGCTGAACGCATATTACGTAATTCCCATACTTTAATTGTGCGATCATCGGAACCAGAGACAACTTTATCATCGCGTGCAAATACGCTTGATGTTACAGTTTCAGTGTGTCCCTGAAATACGGATACGGCTGGTATTGGATCACGAAAGTCCCATAAACGAAAGGTAGTGTCACGGGAAGCGGTTACAACTAGACGCTGTGTAGGATGTGCCGAGACATGTGTTAATTCATGATCATGACCGGTTAATGGCTGCAATGGTTGTGCTGTCTCAACGTCCCATAATATCGCTGTGCGATCCCAGCTGCCGGTAATGATTTGATCCATGTTTGAAAGCCAATCTGCTGCAACTATGACAGAGAGATGTCCACCGGGTCCTGTAAATTCACATAATGGAGTACGCAATGTATCGACACGATCACGATCCTCCAACTGTCCATCGCTATCATCTAATTCCTCCTCTGAAGAGTGTCCTTTTCTATAAAAGATTAGCTAAATTATTAAAAATGCCAGTTGCGAATATTTTTGTAGTATTAGCTTACTTGGGCACCTCCCAGTTGACGGCAGCCTGCCAAATATGTGCTGTACCGTCACCACTGCCGGTTAATACGAGATCACGATGCTGATGAAATTTAATGGAGTTAACTGAACCAGCATGACCTTGATATTGTAAGAGACAACGTCCACTCTCTATACCCCATATGCAGGCAGTGTGATCTGCCGATGCTGTGCCTATAATTGGTTGTCCCACTTTGGCAGCCACCTGCCAGATGCCATCCTTGTGACCGCCAAATTCTCTAACCACAGTGCTGACTACTGTTTGTGCCTTGAAACTGGACACGATGCGACTTGTTTGAGCTTTGATTTTATTACTAGCCTTTACTTTGCTGCCACCAGTGGCACTACTTAATTTTGCTTTAAGACTTTTATGTGTGCTGGAAGCAGCTGCTAATAAACTGGCGCCAATTTCATCGCTAATTGGTGCTGAGGGTGTGGCTGGTGTAGCGGCCAAAGAAGCAGCACCGCTACCTGTTGCAGCAAGTGGACCAACAACACCACTTGCACCACCAAGACGTGATTCGAATGGTGTCAATGAATCTTTTGTATTTATCGTTGCATTTTCTAGCTTATCTTGCACTGCAATAAAATGTATTATTATTATTATTATTATTTTTCCTACTGTTTTATTGAAATTGTTGATTGCAGTGTTTTGCTTACAATTAAGATTTTCCAGGTACAGTTGCTCAAATTCCTTTTCAATTTGCTCAAATAAACTGTGTAGGCGTGCCCGAAAGGGCGCATCCTCCGGTATTATAGATATATCCTCTGTGAGACTTGTTAGCCGCGCTTTTGTTGTTGCTGTCGACTTCATACTGTGTATGTGTATATGTATGTGTGTGTGTGTATGTATGTATCGTATTTGTGTATTTGTTTATATGCACGTCTACGAATTTTTTTTTTTGCTGACTTTCGCAAATGTGCTTAACACCGTCACTTTTATTTGCTATTACATTAAAAAATAAAAATAATAATCGATCCAATTAGTAGCTGTTTGACCTTTATTGATCCAATTCCATTATAAGTAGTATTTGTATTGCATGAATATTTTTCTTGTACTTATTATTATAGTTTGCAGTGTTGGAAAATATCGTTTCGCGAAATGCAATATTTTTGCGCACTGTCACGAAAGCAGCTGAACGAAACATTAAAACACTAAACAGCTGTTCAGTTTAACCCCTCACGTTTGTAATGTTAGGAATCTTTTATAAAACGTTCAATATTTAATAAAAGTTGAAAAAAATAAGTAAATATTAATTGTTTGCTACAAAATTTTATTTCAAATGGTGCACATTAAATGTTATTAAATTGATACCATACATTTTTAAATCGCATATATTCACACAAGGGTTAAGCATTGTTTTCAATGTACGTTTTTTTTTTTGTGGCCACATATGTAGCTGACGACGCTGCTGACGGAAACAAACAAATAAACAAAAAGCTGTAAAAAAAATCTCAAAATCAGTAAATAAATTGAAAATAGACATATATTAAAAATGCGTAAAACATGGGTAAAGCGAGAAAATATTTATTACAAACCATTTTACAAAGATAAATCAAAAATGTTTATGCTGCTCATATTTTTGGTTGGAATCTCATTCATAGCTTATCAGGTTTGTAGATTATACCAATTATATGTATATTAAGTGGCATTTGTATTGATATGATCATAAATTAAATTAATAATAGGCATTTTCGCTGAATCAGTTGCCCACCGTGCAGCAGCTGAGACGCCGACACAAAATAATGATGCAGTCGCTGGGCAGTAAACAACGCGACGTGGATGACTATGATGGCGGTGGCAGTGCTAACGCTGGTGGTGCTATAGCTTTAGCTGTTGCTCAGCCCGCAACACAAGATACAGAATCAATTAAAATTTTACGGTAAGATATTTCTGTGTAATTTGCACTTAGCACTGTGATGATAACAAAATATTTAATATGCTAATATGTTTTTCATATTTAGCGGCATTCGATTATTTGATTATGATGCGTATAAACCGAATTTTAAAGGCAACTTCAAATGTCTGGATGGTAGCAAAGAGATTCCATTTGATCATCTTAATGATAATTATTGCGACTGTGTGTCGGATGGCAGTGATGAGCCAAGCACAAATGCATGTAATGATGGACGCTTCTATTGCAAATATCAAAAGAGACATTTAACGGGACGTGGTCTAGATGTCTGGATATGGACATCACGTGTCAATGATAATATATGTGATTGCTGCGATGGCAGTGATGAGTGGACAACACATATTAAATGCCAAAATAATTGTGCGTAGTCTCATCTCGTCTCGTCTCTTGTCATCAATAATCTGCAAAGCAGATTGCCAAACATTATGAAGAATTATGTGTACTAGATATTATCTATCTCATTTGCATTTTAAGAAGAGGAAGATCATTCCATAGGATTTCAGATTTTTTTTTTAGTACTAGTAGTATGTAAATTGCATCACAAATGAATTAATACTAGAATTTTGTCACTGATGATTAATGACAAAACATTGTAATTTATTTCATTACTTAGTTTAAGTAGTTTGATATTAAAAGAAAAGAAAAAAAAAAAAACAAATTTAAATAAAGTAATAAATGTAAAAAAAAAATATTTACAAATTCAAATTCTTTTTCCCCTTCCCAGTTGAAACGATCTAAAAAAAAAAAAAAATTTTTTTTAATTGAATTTCTTTTTTATTTAGCAGACTCACATAAATCAGTAGCCTGTTATACAGTGAACTCTATTTCTATATGTATATAATGAAGAAGATTCCTAGCACAATTAATAATGCTCATTTTTTTATCAACAAAATAGCATTACAATTTTGTCTTCATATTTTTAAGATTCGATTTTCCTTTTTTTTTTTTTTATTTTTATTTTGTTTTAAAATTCTTTTCAAGCCGAACATGTTTTTGTTTTTTGTTTTTTTTTTTACTGACAATTTTGAACTGCAAATTCTACAAAGGTACGAAACGGTTGTTATTCTTGATATTTTTTAGCAATATTTCATTTCATTTATTTTTTATTTATTTTTTTTTAATTGTATAATCACTTTCTATGTATTTTTATTTTATATATATATCATTTTTTTTTTTATTTTATATTGCTATTTCTATTTATTTTGTTTATGTTTATTATTTTCTGCTGCTGCTGACTCAAATTTATTTTTAAGCCATTTATTTTTATTTTTATCTTGCATTTATCTGTTATCTGTCTGCTGTTGCATGCATGGATATATCTATTATCTTTCCAATAAGTATACATAGGTGATAGAGCGGGAGAATTAACGGTGTTTTACTATTATTTAAGGAACGTTTTTGGTTTTTTTTTTTATTTTTATTTATTTATTTTTTCGCTTTTTTTCATTTTATTTTTGTTTTTTTTTGTGTGTAATATAAAAATGTTTTTGTTTTTATTTTTTTTTTGATTTTTTTTTGTTATTGAGATTGGGATCTGCTTTGAGTTGTTCGCAGTATAAAAAGGAAAACTACGTACACAATGCACATACAGCACATATAATTCTTAATTTTGTGATTTTTTTGTTTTTTTGCATTCTTACAAAATTCTTTAAATAAAGGCAATAGTATTATAGTATTATTATTATTATTAATTTTTAGTATTTTCTCTTTTTTTTTTTTGTTTCTGTTTTATTATAAGCTTATATATGTTAAAGGTTTTTTTTGTTCAACTTAAAATTATACTTACTTAACTCTAAGTAATACTTAATCAGAGTTTTTTTGTTTTTTTTTTTCATTCCTGTTTTTTGTTTTTTATTTTTACTTGTTCTTTACTATTTTGAATATTATTTTGGATATTTTATGTCTCTTTCGCTGCTCTTTTGTTTTTTTTTTTTTTTTTAGATATACATATATAATATTTATCATTATATATACTTTGTATTTTATTTTATTTTTTTGTTTTCAATATAAATTCATTCAAAATGTGGAAATAAATAGAGAAATGAAAATGAAAAAAAGTTTTGGAAAAATATTAGAAATAGTTTTCTTTTTTGAGTAAATTATGTATTATTGCACTGATGAGATGTTCTGTCAGCTTCAGTTAATAGCCAATTATTATACATAATAAAAAATATATATATATAAAATTAATGAGATATTTGACAGAGAAATAGTATATATAGATCTTTCTCTCTCTATCTCTATATATACGAAAAAAAAAAATTTAAAAAAAAATAAAAAAACAAAAATAAATAAATAATGTTGGGCAATAGTCATAAGAAGCTTACGTAAAAACTATACATTTTCAATTTGTAGTTTGCGTTTGAAACAATTGACACGACATGAATGAGAAAACATATATTTATATGTATATTTAGGGAAATGTTTATATGATACATATATACTATATATATATATGTATAAAGAGAGAGTTGAGTAAAGGAACTTAAAGCTACACTTAATCGATATTTAGTTGCATAATATATATATATATATATATATATATATTAGTGTACATATATATATATATATATATAGATAGATGTATGTATGTATGTACCATATGTATATATGTATAGAATATATTATCATTAGGTGTACAAGTCTAACGGCAAAGCGTATAATACAATTTTTGTAGTTTGCGTTTCGTGCGACACAGTTCATGATTGTGCGAATGATTTGACTGATTATTATTATTATTATGATGATGATGATGGTGATGATGATGATGATGATGGTGATGTCTATGTGTGTGACTGCGTATTGTTTGCTGCTGTTGCTGTTGTTGTAGTTGTAGCTGCTGCTGTTGTTGTGGTAGTTGTAGCTGTTGCTGTTGTGGTAGTTGTAGCTGCTGTTGTTGATGTGATAGTTGCTGCTGTTGTTGTAATAGTTGCTGCTGTTGCGGTTGCGGCATTTGCTGCTGCAATGTTGTTTGCAAATGCAAACAATGTGGCCGTGGTTGATATATATGGCTTTGATGATGAATATTTACAAGGCTCGATGTAGCAGCTGCCGCTGCAGCTGATGTTGATGCAGCACTCAATGCCACCGCTGATGTTATCAATGCTGCTGCCAAACGTGATGATGCTGCCGATGTTGCTGCAAAATCTGTTGACGATAGTAACAATTTATGTTGCTGCCGTAATTGTTTCAATTGCAAACGTTTGGCTGCAGCGGCGCTTTTATGCATTGCATGCAAACGTCGCCTATGATGATGTGGATGCAATTGAAGATGTCACTTTGCCTCTTCACTGGCGTCCAATAGATTGTTGCTGGTGCTAGCACCATTATTTGTAGCAGCAACAATTGCTTGCTGCTCACTATTGCCGCCACCCTGTAATTGCAGCTGTTGCTGCTGTTGTTGTTGTTGCTGCTGCTGTTGTTGTTGCTGCTGTTGTTGATTGAGTGAATGAACATGTTGACAAAAGGCTTGCAACACTTCAAAATGTGTCATTAAATTCGCCGGCTGATTATCATAATGTAAATGTCGTGTTATTGGCGCATTTAAACGTCGCAACATTTCTGTAAATAATTTCTCTTCCTTACGTATCCAAGGACGTCGATCATCCTGAACTTGATACGGCGTCAGATGCACATGTATATTCATGCCTAGAAAGTGATATAATATATAAATTATATGAATCAATTAAAATTATATTCGGTATGCCGAAGATGACTTTGGAGACTTGCAGGCTTTTTCTTATACAAATATTTCGATTTTCGATCTATTGTTCCTATGGCAGCTATATGATAGAATTGTACGATTTAGACCTAATTTATATGAGATCTAGGAGTCCTTACTGAAATTAAGTCCTGTAAGCTTTAGCCGGATAACTTAACAAACAAAAAGTTTTTCATATAAAACTAAATTTTCGACCGATTGTTCCTATGGCAGCTATATGATATAGTAGTACGATTTGAACCAAATTTATATGAGATCTAGGAGTCGTTACTGAAATTAATTCCTGTAAGTTTTAGCCGGATAGCTTGACAAACAAAAAAGCTTTTCATATAAAAATCCAATTTTCGACCGATTGTTCCTATGGCAGCTATATGATATAGTTGTACGATTTAAACCAAATTTCACTGAGATATATGAGACGTTACTGAACTTAAGTCATGCAAATTTTAGTCGGATAACTTAACAAACAAAAAAGTGTTTCATACAACAATTTAATTTTCGACCGATTGTTCCTATGACGGCTATATGATATAGTGGTCGCATTTGGATAAAATTTATACGAGTTGCATAAATCGTCACTAAACTTAAATCATGTAAGTTTCAGCTCTTTAACTTAACAAACAAAAAAGTTTTTTATACAAAAATTTAATTTCCGAACGATTGTTCCTATGGCAGCTATATGATATAGTTGTACGATTTAGACGAAAGTTTGTTGAGATATATGAGTCGATGCGGAACTCAAACCTTGTAAGTTTCAGCCCGATGACTTGACAAACAAAAAACTTTTTCATACAACAATTCAATTTTTGACCGATTGCTCCTATGACAGCTATATGATATAGTGGTCGAATTTGGATAAAATTTATACGAGTTGCATAAATCGTCAGTAAAATTTAATCATGAAAGTTTTAGCTGGTTAACTTAACAAACAAAAAAATATTTCATACAAAAATTAAATTTCCAAACGATTCTTCCTATGGCAGCTATATGATATAGTTGTACGATTTAGACGAAAGTTTGTTGAGATATATGAGTCGTTGCGGAACTCAAACCCTGTAAGTTTCAGCCGGATGACTTAACAAACAAAAAAGTTTTTCATACAAAAATTGAATTTCCGAATGATTGTTCCTATGGCAGCTATGTGATATAGTAGTCTGATCCGGCCGGTTCCGACTGATAAACAGCTTATGAGCATAGAGAGTATGTATAGCAAGTTACTTTGAAGTAACTTTAAAACTAAGAAATTATTTAGCATTACAACAGTCGGACATACAAATATGAAATCTCCTGTCGCTGCTAAGTCTATGTTGCGCCTCCCAAGTGACATTAGAAACTCCCCGACTCTCTGCAAGTGTCTAAATATAAATAGCTACGAACATAGAGAGTATGTATAGCAATTTTCATTGAGATAGCTTTAAAACTGAGAAAGTTTTCAGTCAGACAGACGGACATACAAATATGAAATCTCCTGTCGTTGCTGAACAAGAATATATAAGTCTATGTTGCGCCACATTAGAAACTCCCCGACTCTCTGCAAGTGTCTAAATATAAAGTGTGGAAACAAAAAATTTACCCATGCGTGTCAGTGTCTCGAGAAGACTTCGTGATGTTATCCATGTATTCTTTTGACCGCCATGTCCACCATCCAGCCAATACATATCAGATATACGTGATAATAAACGACACATGCTGCTATCATCGGGCGTTAATGTTTTCAAATAATGAAATTCATAGATAAACTGCAA
Source organism: Zaprionus obscuricornis (assembly GCA_037044475.1). NCBI lineage: Eukaryota > Metazoa > Arthropoda > Insecta > Diptera > Drosophilidae > Zaprionus > Zaprionus obscuricornis. The sequence continues at coordinate 26,424 of JBAMBR010003749.1, forward strand.
TGAGAAATGCAAAAGATATAAATGTTTAACAATGTTCAAACAATGTAAAATTGCAACTGCTTCGACAGAGACTAATTAATGTCGTTGATTTTTACAGCAAACGGGACTCACTTGATTGAGCACGACGCAACCTTTGCTAAAGCCAATTAGTACTAGTTTTGACTTATCCAAATTTAAATTTTCACGCCACCATAATGGATTATTATCTGATGTTGGTGTTGGCGTTCGGGGTTGTTGTGGTTGTGTTGGTAACGTTGCTTGTGTTGATTGTGCTGCTACTGTTGTTGTTGCAGTTGTTGCTGATGTTTGCGATGTTGCTTGTGCTGTGGCACAATCATTGATGCTATTCATAATATTGTTGCTATTGTTGCTGTTGATTATATTATTGCAATGCTCAACATTGTTCGTCGTTGATGTTTTTGTTGCTGTTTGTTGAAGTAGCTGTTGTTGCTGCTGCTGTTGTAATAGTTGTTGCTGCTGTTGTTGCTGTAGTAGCTGTTGCTGCTGTTGCAGTAACTGTTGTTGCTGTAGTTGCTGATGATGCTGCTGCTGCTGCTGCTGTTGATCAATATTGTTCGTCTCGGCATGATTATTAACAACTGTTGTTGTCGTATCTTTAATTTCACCATTATTTAAATTGTTTATATTGATATTGGTTGCAGCAATTGCTGCTGCAATATTATTTGGTTGTGATGCATCCGTTTCCGTTTCTTCCGTTGCTGTTGTAACTGCAGCAGCAACAGTTGCAGCTGTTGGCGTTGCTGTTGTCGCAGTGCCGCCAGATATAATGGGAAATATCACAGCACCATCGGCATCAACAGTAACATTCTCCTGTACCTGCAGTATATCAATATCCATTTCTTGGCTACTATCGCTGCCTGCCGATGATGATGAGCTGGATTCAGAGTTGACCGTTGTGGCATTAGAGAGTGTTAAAGCTGCAGCGGCTGCTGCAGCAGCAACAGCAGCAGCTGCTGCCGCTGCCTGTGCCGCTTGATCGAGAATCTCATTCTCGGGTATTGAGATCAAACGTTGCGATAAATTTTGCAGCAATCTAATAACAAAGATAGAGAGATGATGAATATATATATATAAAAATCGAAGTATATATATCTTGTACTTTTCTAAATGTTGCAAGGCATGATTCATGGGCGTATGATCCGGCACACCAGCATTATTACCACGCACAAAATTATCAAAGCAGCTAAATGTTTTAAATTCCATGCTAAAAAAATGTAATAAAAAAAAATTTCATTAATTATTGATACAGATATCCAGATATAATATATGATAAACTTACCGAACCGGCCGTATGACTATAATGTGTGATCGTGGAAATGCTTCACGTAATAATATCGCAGAATTTTCTAAATTATATTTCATATAGCCGCGACTATCACGATTCGTTTCCATGCTCTCGGGAAAATCTTGTACATCGCCACCAAAATATATAATTGCCTTTGATTCTTCAACATGTTGTGTTTGTGTACGCACTATTGGCGGACAATAGACAATATCATTGGCACGATTCTGAAAACCGGCCACTGAGAATATGCGAAATGGTCCGGCCGATGTGCTTGGCGTGCATAAACGCTCTCCGCTGCTGCCGCCAAGCATTCCCTCAAAATTACGTATTCTCTCTTGCAGTTGCAAAAATTGATCAATGGTGAGCTGATGAAATTATTTTATATATTATGATAATAATTTTTTTTTTTGAGGTAGGATTTGATTTGCTTTCATTAAATGGAAATTAACACACACAGACACACACACACACACACATACACATACACACGCTCTTTAGTAATAATCATTATCATATACATCACGCGGATCACCACAACAACCAATGAAACGTAATCGCGTATCTTCCACACATAATTTTGTATCCTCTTTCATTTCCTTTAGCTTGACGCGCACCTCCTCACGCATTAGATTACGACACATGGCAACCAATCCCATGCCAAGTAACATATATATAAAATTTATAGCTAATTTTGAATGTTGATCGGTAATGCGTTGTAAATCAGAAACCTCATTGGGATCAGCAGCAATATCTTCACGTAATTTTTGTGTAGCTGCATCAACATCAGCAGCTGTTGTTAACGATGCACCCGGCACAAAATCTCCAAAACCAATTTTACACAATGATGTCATGCAAAAGTAAAAACTATTAAGAAAACTCCATTTCTCCCAATTTGCAAACATAATGGTGCCGGTTAATACATAGAATATTATCACCCATAGACATGCTGTTGATGGTACAATAATTTTTTTACGCAATGTCAATGCACCAAGGCTACCATTTTCCAGGGCCTCCAAACGTGAATCATAATTACGTTCCTGTGTACAGTCATGCATGGAGCGATAAAGAAATTTGAATGAACGCGCTAGGACACGTCCCATATTAAGAAAATATAGTATATATAATGGTATACCAAATGTGGCATAGATAACAGTGAAACCTTTGCCCCATGGTGTACGTGGCACCATATTGCCATAGCCAATCATTGTGATAACCGATAGGCAAAACATTAATGCAGCCGGAAAACTCCACATTTCGGCAGGATTACGTCCAACATAACCATTTTTTATAATTATTGCAATTTGTAGTTGATATTCACGTAATACTGCATTTGTTTCATTCACCCAAAGTGGTTTATCAATAAGATTATGTTCCTCAGTAATATTCCATAGTTTTTGTGAACAATTCTGTCGCAATTTCATAACATGCGATGCCGTTGTATCAACATATTCACGTTCAATATGCATAAAGGTTAATGCACCAAAAATTGCATATAATACAATTAGGGCGCCCACGCCCACCTGTGTGCACATGAATGTTACAAAATTGCGGCAACAACGTTTGACACGTTTACGCGGTTGATTACTGGTTGCCGTTGATGATACAGTTGAGGCATCGATACCGCCAACACCAGTAGCTCCAAGGCTTAACATTTGTGATGAATTACGTTGAAATTTATTTGACATGATATTTACACAGTTATATAACTGGAAAATATTAGTTGCAATATGTATATTAAGTGATCATCAATATAATCTATAGCTTTGTATATATCTTCTTGTACATTTCAAATTATTTCATCAGTCTTTTTCTTTTTCTCTTTGTGTTTGTTTTTTTTTTTTATGTGCAGTTAATTTGGAAAATTTTGTGGTTTAGTTTTTGAGCCTTTTGAAATCAGCAGAATTTTGCTATAAATAAATCGCACGCACAGCAGCACTAGCACTAGCATCGCCCGTTGCCCGTTGCCCGAATTGCCCGTCGCCCTCAAAAACAAACAAAAATTCCCGTTAACGAGACGCTTTATGATCTTCGGAACTGCGAAAAACGAAGACATGCGCACGTTTCGGCCGCCAAAATTCAACTGCTCCAAAAACTATTTTTCGAATTTTTTTTTCTTCTTTATTCTCTTGGTCTGAGAAACATTTTCATAAAAATAACATGAAATACTACATGGAAAAATATAATACTAAAAAGTTTTCTTTACTCATATGAGCAATATTAAGCTTATTTTATACACTAACAATAATTTTTTTTTTTATATTTTTTTTTTTGCTAAAAGCTTCAAAGTGTTTATTTTAATGTGAATAAACAAATTTTACTTTAAAAAAAAATATAAATATATTTAAAAAAAAACATGTTACATGTCTGCTAAAATATTCAACATACTCTCAGCTGCAAGTGTAAAAAAAACAACAAATCGCCACACAAATAAACATAAAACGAAGAGTATCAGGAACTGCACGATGATGATTTCAATAAATTTCATTTATTTATTTATTTTTTTTTTTTAAGATTTATGAACTATGGAATTAAAATTGAAAATTTATATAAATAAATAAATAAATTATTATTGTTTATGTTTATTGCGTGTGACTAAAGGCTAAAAGAGAGCGGGAAGAGTGAGAATTTCGTTGAATCTTTTTTATCTTTTTTTTTTTTTTGAGATACTTTTGATTTATGCATACGAAATTGTAATTAGTTTTTAGCTCAACATTTTGTTTTGTCTACTCAATATATATATATATATATTTCTCAGTTTCTAGATAGACATATATATATCTCTCTCTCTCTCTCTCTCTTTATACATATTCATACATACATTGATATATGCAGTGAAAAATCGACACAGATTATTTATATGTTGAGCAAGCGCACGCACAGCACACTGAGAATCATTCACAGCACCAACAACAACAACAACAATTGACAGAAGAAGAAGAAGCAGAAAAAAAAAATCCAATAACAATAAAAACAAATACAAATTCAATACGAAAACGTAAATATAAACAAAGAATAAAAAAAAAATAACACAGACGAAAGAGAGCAAAATAAATAATAAATTAAAGCGAAATAGAAAAAAAAAAATAACCGCACTCTACAGTGTGTACTGACCCGAAACGGACTAAATTCCGCTTTTGCACAAATGAATTGCATTTTAACACACACACAAACACACACACACACGCACGTACAAACACACACAGACAAACAATTTATATGCAGATTTTTGTTATCGATGGGCGTGGAATGGGATTAAGTGGAAATGGCAACTGTCAAATGAAGAAAGGGAAGAGCAGAGGGTGCAAAAAACAACAACAAAAAAAGAAAAAAAACGAGTGGCTATTGGTATGTGAAAAAAAAAAGTATTTTGGTCAATTTTGATTTCAAATTTAACACATTTAATTTCACTTTCAAAATCGCGTGCTGCAACACCATCTGCAACACTTGCATAACACACACTGTGCGCCCTTGCATCATACACACACACACGCACGCTTTTTTTTTTTTTTTTTAAGGGTCGTTCACATTCTGCTTAGCCGGTTTAACCTGTAGACAGACAACAGATACACAAGAAGAGGCAGTAGATCAAGAAGAAATGCGCAAAAACGGGTTTGTTTTTAATATAATTTCATATTTATTACATTTTTGGTACATAAATCTGTGTGTTTTGTGCTGCTGCTGCTGTTGTTGTTGTTGTTTCTGTTTCTGTTGTTGTTGTAATTGTAGAATTTTGCTGCAATTTGTTGTTGTTGTTGTTGCTGTAGTTGATTGTTTATGTATGTATGTATTGTAGTAATTAAGCTGAATAGTTATAGAACTAAATAAAATTAAAATTATATAGTAAGTATTATATATCGTATATATATATAGCATATATATAACATATATATATATAAACATAAAACTTAAAAAAACAGTGCACGAAACTAAAGTTGAATAGCATTAAAATAAATTTTTTTTTTTTTTTTTTTATACTAAGAAATTATTTTATACATTTTGTGCTTTGGACCGAAATATAACAATTTTGATGTTTATTTTTTTTTTTTGTTTTTGTTTTTCATCTTCTTCTCATTTTTACATAATAATAATAATAATAACAAAGATAATTAAAAGGCAAGCAACATATATATTTAGTATATGTAGCATAATAAAATATAATTTTTTAACAAATATTTCGATGTTGCTCTTCTCCCTCTATAATTATATTTGCCGTTCAATTTTTTCTTTTTCTTGTTTTTTTTTTTTTTTGAATTTTTGTTATTTAATAATTTTGTTATGTAAAGTTTTTTTGTGCCGAAAATATCACATTGATTTTTTTTTTTATTATTATTATTTTGTTTCTTCTTTTTTTTTAATTTATTTTTATTTTATTTATTTTTTTTTTTGAATATTTGCCAAACTATAATTTTGCTTATCACAAAATGTTTAAAATTAATAACTTTGCGCTTAGGGACGTTTAATAAAAATATATAAAAAATAATAATAATTTTGTCAAAATAAACTGTTGAATTTTAAATAGCAGAAGTTAGCGTTAAGTTACAATAAATTTTTTTTTGCTTGTTTCTAATTAAAATAATAAAATAAAAAGCAAATTTTTTATTTGATATTAAAACATTGAATTTTTTTTTTTTACCTAATAATTTTTTTGTTGTTGTTTTTGATATGAATTATTTTTGTGAATTTTACATAGTAATTTTTTTGTTTTGTTTTTTTTGCTCTAATTATTAGTTTATAATTTTTCATACAATTTTTTTTTTTTCGTTTTATTTTTTTTTTTTTATTTATTTTTGTTATATAAATATAAGCAAGCTTATGATAATAGTTATTTTTGTTTTTTTCTTTTTTTTTGATAGTTTATTTAACAAACAAACAAAAAAATTTGTGAGGTGGTTCAAGTGGTTCGCATATTTTAAAGTCTAAGAACTTATTAAAACTTAGCAAGAACTTTAAATATAAAGAATTAAAGTTTGTTATAATAATAATTAATAATTATAATAATAAAAGAAGCACAAAACAAACAAAAACAAACAAGCAAACAAACAAACGAACAAACAAACAAACAAAACAGACAAACACAATAAACAAATATAAAAAATTGTTTTGTTGCCTCTTAAATTTGTTGTTGTTGTTGTTGGTTGGTTGGTTGGTTGGCTAAATTAATAAAAAATATATATTATATATATATATATAATTTGTATATATATATATAGTTGCTATATAATTGTTTGTTTTGTAATTTGTAATTAATTATTATTATAATTATGATTAATAAACACAATAATTGATTTAAAATTAAGCAATCCATCAACAATAAAACTGAAATGCATCTGAGGTATATCAAAATTTCTTCATAGTTCTTTGAGTAATATTTTATCTACTCTTTGCAAAAAAAAAAATCAAATAATTACAAATTATATAATAATAATAATTATAATAAAATTAAACTATATATTAATATATATATATATATATATATATATAGCAGGAATCTCTGTTATATCCTTTAACTATATATTTATATATATATATGTGTATGTGTATGTGTGTGTGTGTTTATTATTATTATTATATAATTTGTAATTATTTGATTTTTTTTTTTGCAAAGATAATAAAATATTACTCAAAGAACTATGAAGAAATTTTGATAATAAACAATCAACTACAGCAACAACAACAACAGCAACAAATTGCAGCAAAATTCTACAATTACAACAACAACAGAAACAGAAACAGAAACAACAACAGCAGCAGCAGCACAAAACACACAGATTTATGTACCAAAAATGTAATAAATATGAAATTATATTAAAAAAAAAAAAAGAAAAAAAAAACAAAATGAAACTTATACTACTATACTACACACACACACACACACACACACAAACACACATACACATATACTACTACAACTATACAGATCATACCAATAACCAAAGGATTGCGATATCTCATGCTCCATATGACGAGCGTCGATTTCTAAAGTATTTTTCTACATAAATAATAATAAAAAACAAAAAAACAAATACCTAAATATTAGACATTGAAACAAAATAAATAAAAAGTAATAATAATAAGGGAATTTTCTGCATAAATATCTCATGAAAACTTAATTATAAATATTAAAATAATAAATGAATTAAATTTTGCAGCACTTTAAAAAGAAAAAAACATTTCAATGTAATTAATTTTTCACTCTGCACTCTGATAAAAATAATCGTATAAATAAAAATAAAATAAAATACAAAAAAAAATATATATACATATATTTATATATATGTGTGCTCAAATATAAAGTATAATCACAATATATAAAAATAAAAAATTATGAAAAAACAAAAAAAAAAAATAATAATAATAATAAAAATATAAAAAATTCTTTCGTCGTCTAGCAAGTTTATATATATAAATATATACATATAAATCAATTCATCTATATACAAACATAAAATATTCGTATTATTGCAAATTTATTCAAATTCAATCAAAAGAGAAAAAACAAAAAAAAAATACACATAACTAGCAAAACATTTTTAATGTCAACAAATAAAACCAAATAAAATTTATGATTATTATTATTAATAACATTAAATAGCAACAAATATATTTATGGCATATGAATATTATATTTATTACCTTCCCCTCTGTCCTCTCTGTTGGAAGCACAATTCAAATAGTTAGGTTTTTTTTTGGGGATTAACGTTTTGAAGAACTATTTCGTTCATTTTCAGCAATATTTCAGCAAAACCATCATTACAATATTTCTTAAGTAAGTAATTCAGTAAGTATACAAAATAAATTTTTATTGCTATATATTATATACCTTTTGCAATAAAAGAATTAAAAATTGAAATTTAAATTGTTTTATCATAATGTTCGCTTTTGCTCTACGCTGTTCAGCGCATTTGCGCGCCATACATTTTAAAATGCTGGCCCATCGCTGTTTTAAGAGTTGCCACTTGTGGCAAAAAAAAAAGTGCATTGATTGCATGGTCATACTGTAAAAGATATCAGTATTTTTGGTATTTCTATCATTCAGCATCACGGCTGCACACAAACGACAAAGTGACCAGTTTTAGGTCTTTTCCGTGCAATTTGTGTGGCCATAGTTGTTGTATGTGAAAATATCAATGTAAAAATACGAAATTAAAAATACAGACATAGGATAAAAGAAAACGGGATAGAAGCAAAAGACGCGGGAATATTTTCATAACTCACCAAATTGTAACAACAAATTAAAGCGACTAACGGCGTAAGTAAATAAAGTGCAATAACAAATTGTTTAATCAGTGCAAAAAATCGCGCGGTGCGCTGAAAAATTTTGCATAAATTCGTGAAATATGTGATTATGTGAGAGAGTGTGTGTTTGTGTATGTGTATTTGTATGCGACTGAATTGTGTATGAGTGTGTGTGTATGTGAGCGTGTGTTTGAGTGTGTGTATTGAAAAAAAAAATCTCTTTGCTACGCATATTTCACCCCTCAGAGCTGCTGTTTTATGTTGCTAGCGCTATTGCTTGTGATACTGCTGCTGCTGCTGTTGCTGCTGCTGCTGCGCTTGGCACTGGCACTGGCACTGGCCTGCGTTACACATCTTCAGGGTCATTGATGAGTATTATAGCAGCAGTATATTAGAGCAGCGCAGTGCTGCAATAAAGCAACGAATATGTATTGCACCCCCTACGAAAAAGTGGCGCGATGCGTCCCTAACACCGCCAATACATACGCAATAATACACCCCTAATGACGCCCACACAATAATATAATGCAACTCTCTCTCGCCGCCTACCGCAACCCACCATCGCCACTGACCCGTTTTTGCGCATTTCTTCTTGATCTACTGCCTCTTCTTGTGTATCTGTTGTCTGTCTACAGGTTAAACCGGCTAAGCAGAATGTGAACGACCCTTAAAAAAAAAAAAAAAAAAAAAAACGCGTGCGTGTGCGTGTGTGTGTGTGTATGATGCAAGGGCGCACAGTGTGTGTTATGCAAGTGTTGCAGATGGAGTTGCAGCACGCGATTTTGAAAGTGAAATTAAATGTGTTAAATTTGAAATCAAAATTGACCAAAATACTTTTTTTTTTGCACATACCAACAGCCACTCGTTTTTTTTCTTTTTTTGTTGTTGTTTTTTGCACCCTCTGCTCTTCCCTTTCTTCATTTGACAGTTGCCATTTCCACTTAATCCCATTCCACGCCCATCGATAACAAAAATCTGCATATAAATTGTTTGTCTGTGTGTGTGTACGTGCGTGTGTGTGTGTGTGTGTTAAAATGCAATTCATTTGTGCAAAAGCGGAATTTAGTCCGTTTCGGGTCAGTACACACTGTAGAGTGCGGTTATTTTTTTTTTCTATTTCGCTTTAATTTATTATTTATTTTGCTCTCTTTCGTCTGCGTTATATTTTTTTTATTCTTTGTTTATATTTACGTTTTCGTATTGAATTTGTATTTGTTTTTATTGTTATTGGATTTTTTTTTTCTGCTTCTTCTTCTTCTGTCAATTGTTGTTGTTGTTGTTGGTGCTGTGAATGATTCTCAGTGTGCTGTGCGTGCGCTTGCTCAACATATAAATAATCTGTGTCGATTTTTCACTGCATATATCAATGTATGTATGAATATGTATAAAGAGAGAGAGAGAGAGATATATATATGTCTATCTAGAAACTGAGAAATATATATATGTATATATTGAGTAGACAAAACAAAATGTTGAGCTAAAAACTAATTACAATTTCGTATGCATAAATCAAAAGTATCTCAAAAAAAAAAAAAAAAAGATAAAAAAGATTCAACGAAATTCTCACTCTTCCCGCTCATCTCTTTAGCCTTTAGTCACACGCAATAAACATAAACAATAATAATTTATTTATTTATTTATATAAATTTTCAATTTTAATTCCATAGTTCATAAATCTTAAAAAAAAAAAATAAATAAATAAATGAAATTTATTGAAATCATCATCGTGCAGTTCCTGATACTCTTCGTTCTATGTTTATTTGTGTGGCGATTTGTTGTTTTTTTTTTTTTTCTACACTTAGCAGCTGAGAGTATGTTGAATATTTTAGCAGACATGTAACATGTTTTTTTTTAAATATATTTATATTTTTTTTTAAAGTAAAATTTGTTTATTCACATTAAAATAAACACTTTGAAGCTTTTAGCAAAAAAATATAAATATAAAAAAAAAAATTATTGTTAGTGTATAAAATAAGCTTAATATTGCTCATATGAGTAAAGAAAACTTTTTAGTATTATATTTTTCCATGTAGTATTTCATGTTATTTTTATGAAAATGTTTCTCAGACCAAGAGAATAAAGAAAGAAACAAAAAATTCGAAAAATAGTTTTTGGAGCAGTTGAATTTTGGCGGCCGAAACGTGCGCATGTCTTCGTTTTTCGCAGTTCCGAAGATCATAAAGCGTCTCGTTAACGGGAATTTTTGTTTGTTTTTGAGGGCGACGGGCAATTCGGGCAACGGGCAACGGGCGATGCTAGTGCTAGTGCTGCTGTGCGTGCGATTTATTTATAGCAAAATTCTGCTGATTTCAAAAGGCTCAAAAACTAAACCACAAAATTTTCCAATTAACTGCACATAAAAAAAAAAAAAAAAACAAAATACAAACACAAAGAGAAAAAGAAAAAGACTGATGAAATAATTCGAAATGTACAAGAAGATATATAAAAAAGATATAGATCTATGATTTAATATTGATGATCACTTAATATACATATTGCAACTAATATTTTCCAGTTATATAACTGTTTAAATATCATGTCAAATAAATTTCAACGTAACTCATCACAAATGTTAAGCCTTGGAGCTACTGGTGTTGGCGGTATTGATGCCTCAACCGTATCATCAACGGCAACCAGTAATCAACCGCGTAAACGTGTCAAACGTTGTTGCCGTAATTTTGTAACATTTATGTGCACACAGGTGGGCGTGGGCGCCCTAATTGTATTATATGCAATTTTTGGTGCATTAACCTTTATGCATATTGAACGTGAATATGTTGATACAACGGCATCGCATGTTATGAAATTACGACAGAATTGTTCACAAAAACTATGGAATATTACGGAGGAACATAATCTTATTGATAAACCACTTTGGGTGAATGAAACAAATGCAGTATTACGTGAATATCAACTACAAATTGCAATAATTATAAAAAATGGTTATGTTGGACGTAATCCTGCCGAAATGTGGAGTTTTCCAGCGGCATTAATGTTTTGCCTATCGGTTATCACAATGATTGGCTATGGTAATATGGTGCCACGTACACCATGGGGCAAAGGTTTCACTGTTATCTATGCCACATTTGGTATACCATTATATATACTATATTTTCTTAATATGGGACGTGTCCTAGCGCGTTCTTTCAAATTTCTTTATCGCTCCATGCATGACTGTACACAGGAACGTAATTATGATTCACGTCTGGAGGCCCTAGAAAATGGTAGCCTTGGTGCATTGACATTGCGTAAAAAAATTATTGTACCATCGACAGCATGTCTATGGGTGATAATATTCTATGTATTAACCGGCACCATTATGTTTGCAAATTGGGAGAAATGGAGTTTCCTAAATAGTTTCTACTTTTGCATGACATCATTGTGTAAAATTGGTTTTGGAGATTTTGTGCCGGGTGCATCGTTAACAACAGCTGCTGATGTTGATGCAGCTACACAAAAATTACGTGAAGATATTGCTGCCGATCCGAATGAGGTTTCTGATTTACAACGCATTACCGATCAACATTCAAAATTAGCTATAAATTTTATATATATGTTACTTGGCATGGGATTGGTTGCCATGTGTCGTAATCTAATGCGTGAGGAGGTGCGCGTCAAGCTAAAGGAAATGAAAGAGGATACAAAATTATGTGTGGAAGATACGCGATTACGTTTCATTGGTTGTTGTGGTGATCCGCGTGATGTATATGATAATGATTATTACTAAAGAGCGTGTATATGTGTATGTGTATGTGTGTGTGTGTGTCTGTGTGTGTTAATTTCCATTTAATGAAAACAAATCAAATCCTACCTCAAAAAAAAAAAATTATCATAATATATAAAATAATTTCATCAGCTCACCATTGATCAATTTTTGCAACTGCAAGAGAGAATACGTAATTTTGAGGGAATGCTTGGCGGCAGCAGCGGAGAGCGTTTATGCACGCCAAGCACATCGGCCGGACCATTTCGCATATTCTCAGTGGCCGGTTTTCAGAATCGTGCCAATGATATTGTCTATTGTCCGCCAATAGTGCGTACACAAACACAACATGTTGAAGAATCAAAGGCAATTATATATTTTGGTGGCGATGTACAAGATTTTCCCGAGAGCATGGAAACGAATCGTGATAGTCGCGGCTATATGAAATATAATTTAGAAAATTCTGCGATATTATTACGTGAAGCATTTCCACGATCACACATTATAGTCATACGGCCGGTTCGGTAAGTTTATCAATTATTATACGATATCTCTATCAATAATTAATCAAATTTTTATTTATTATATTTTTTCAGCATGGAATTTAAAACATTTAGCTGCTTTGATAATTTTGTGCGTGGTAATAATGCTGGTGTGCCGGATCATACGCCCATGAATCATGCCTTGCAACATTTAGAAAAGTACAAGAAATATATACTTCGATTTATATATATATATATATTCATTATATTTCTCTCTTTGTTATTAGATTGCTGCAAAATTTATCGCAACGTTTGATCTCAATACCCGAGAATGAGATTCTCGATCAAGCGGCACAGGCAGCGGCAGCAGCTGCTGCTGTTGCTGCTGCAGCAGCCGCTGCAGCTTTAACACTCTCTAATGCCACAACGGTCAACTCTGAATCCAGCTCATCATCATCGGCAGGCAGCGATAGTAGCCAAGAAATGGATATTGATATACTGCAGGTACAGGAGAATGTTACTGTTGATGCCGATGGTGCTGTGATATTTCCCATTATATCTGGCGGCACTGCGACAACTGCAACGCCAACAGCTGCAACTGTTGCTGCTGCTGCTTCGGCAGTTACAACAGCAACGGAGGAAACGGAAACGGATGCATCACAACCAAATAATATTGCAGCAGCAATTGCTGCAAGCAATATCAATATAAACAATTTAAATAATGGTGAAATTAAAGATACGACAACAACAGTTGTTAATAATCATGCCGAGACGAACAATATTGATCAACAGCAGCAGCAGCAGCAGCATCATCAGCAACTACAGCAACAACAGTTATTGCAACAGCAGCAACAGCTACTACAGCAACAACAGCAGCAACAACTATTACAACAGCAGCAGCAACAACAGCTACTTCAACAAACAGCAACAAAAACATCAACGACGAACAATGTTGAGCATTGCAACAATATAATCAACAGCAACAATAGCAACAATATTATGAATAGCATCAATGATTGTGCCACAGCACAAGCAACATCGCAAACATCAGCAGCAACTGCAACAACAACAGTAGCAGCACAATCAACACAAGCAACGTTACCAACACAACCACAACAACCGCGAACGCCAACACCAACATCAGATAATAATCCATTATGGTGGCGTGAAAATTTAAATTTGGATAAGTCAAAACTAGTACTAATTGGCTTCAGCAAAGGTTGCGTCGTGCTCAATCAAGTGAGTCCCGTTTGCTGTAAAAATCAACGACATTAATTAGTCTCTGTCGAAGCAGTTGCAAATTTTACATTGTTTGAACATTGTTGAACATTTATATCTTTTGCATTTCTCATTGCAGTTTATCTATGAATTTCATTATTTGAAAACATTAACGCCCGATGATAGCAGCATGTGTCGTTTATTATCACGTATATCTGATATGTATTGGCTGGATGGTGGACATGGCGGTCAAAAGAATACATGGATAACATCACGAAGTCTTTTAGAGACACTGACACGCATGGGTAAATTTTTTGTTTCCACACTTTATATTTAGACACTTGCAGAGAGTCGGGGAGTTTCTAATGTGGCGCAACATAGACTTATATATTCTTGTTCAGCAGCGACAGGAGATTTCATATTTGTATGTCCGTCTGTCTGACTGAAAACTTTCTCAGTTTTAAAGCTATCTCAATGAAACTTGCTATACATACTCTCTATGCTCATAGCTATTTATATTTAGACACTTGCAGAGAGTATGGGAATTTCTAATGTCACTTGGGAGGCGCAACATAGACTTAGCAGCGACAGGAGATTTCATATTTGTATGTCCGACTGTTGTAACGCTAAATAATTTCTCGGTTTTAAAGTTACTTCAAAGTAACTTGCTATACATACTCTCTATGCTCATAAGCTGGTTATCAGTCGGAACCGACAGGATCGGACTACTATATCACATAGCTGCCATAGAAAGAATCATTCGGAAATTTAATTTTTGTATGAAAAACTTTTTTGTTTGTTAAGTCATCCGGCTAAAACTTACAGGGTTTGAGTTCCGCAACGACTCATATATCTCAACAAACTTTCGTCCAAATCGGACCACTATATTATATAGCTGCCATAGGAAGAATCGTTTGGAAATTTAATTTTTGTATGAAAAACTTTTTTGTTTGTTAAGTTAAAGAGCTGAAACTTACATTACTTAAGTTTAGTGACGATTTATGCAACTCGTATAAATTTCGTCGAAATTCGACCACTATATCATATAGCTGCCATAGGAAAAATCGGTAAAAAATTTAATTGTTGTATGAAAAACTTTTTTGTTTGTCAAGTCATCGGGCTGAAACTTACAAGGTTTGAGTTCCGCAACGACTCATATATCTCAACAAACTTTCGTCCAAATCGTACAACTATATCATATAGCTGCCATAGGAACAATCGTTCGGAAATTAAATTTTTGTATGAAAAACTTTTTTGTTTGTTAAGTTAACGAGCTGAAACTTACATGATTTAAGTTTAGTGACGATTTATGCAACTCGTATAAATTTTATCCAAATGCGTACCACTATATCATATAGCCGTCATAGGAACAATCGGTCGAAAATTAAATTGTTGTATGAAACACTTTTTTGTTTGTTAAGTTATCCGACTAAAATTTGCATGACTTAAGTTCAGTAACGTCTCATATATCTCAGTGAAATTTGGTTTAAATCGTACAACTATATCATATAGCTGCCATAGGAACAATCGGTCGAAAATTGGATTTTTATATGAAAAGCTTTTTTGTTTGTCAAGCTATCCGGCTAAAACTTACAGGAATTAATTTCAGTAACGACTCCTAGATCTCATATAAATTTGGTTCAAATCGTACTACTATATCATATAGCTGCCATAGGAACAATCGGTCGAAAATTTAGTTTTATATGAAAAACTTTTTGTTTGTTAAGTTATCCGGCTAAAGCTTACAGGACTTAATTTCAGTAAGGACTCCTAGATCTCATATAAAT
>JBAMBR010003753.1:0-70939 GCA_037044475.1 Zaprionus obscuricornis
CATGCAGTATCAGCAATGCGTTTAGCAATTTTACTTTACTAGACAACTCTGCCACTTTTCTTCCCTCTCTCAGCCATGAAAAAAAACAACTTGCAACTGGCTTGAAACCACACAGAAGTTGTTGCACTTGTCAGTTTTGGTTTTTACTGCAACTGCTGCTGCTACTGTTGCTGCTGCTGTTGTTGTTGTTGTTCTGTCACTTTAATTGCTGTTAACTGATAAGATAATTTCAATTAGTTTGAAATGCACTTTAAATGAAATTGAAAGATGTACAGTGTGTGTGACAGAGAAAGAGAGAGAGAGAGAGATAAAAATTCAAGTTGATTTTACAACTAGAAAATCTTATAATTTTTTGCTATTTTATTTTTATTTTATTTATTTTTTTTTTGATTTTTTTAAGCATTAACAGTAAATCTTTTGTACACTAAAAAGCGCAAATAGTTTTTAGTGTTTTTTTTTTTGTTCATGCTCAGTTTTTGCACTTAATGCCAGAAAAAGCGCAAAAGATTTCAATGAAATTGAGACCAACAACAACAATAAGGAGAACAACAACAATGTGAATAAATTGTCACTTTGGTCTTCTTGAATTGTAAGTGCAAATATTAACATTCAAAACAAGCGAACACTTGTGGATTACACACACACACACATACACACACAGCAGAGCATTGTCGAGTGAAAGATCTACATTCGCTGTAGATGAAAGGGAGAGTTGAGAGGCGACTACAACAATACCCAAGTGACAATGTAAGTGACAGACAGGCTGCTGCTGTTGCTGCTGCTGCTGCAGATGTTGACAGACGCCGCACTGAACGTTGAAAGGCATTTTCCGTTTTTCGTGCGACACTCAGAACAACTGTGAAATCAGAAGATGATGATGATGTTGATGATGATGATGATGACTAACAAGAGCAAGAAGCAGCAGAAAAGTGTTGAATCTTTTACAAAAGAAAGAGAGAGAGAAGTGAGTGCAAACAATGAATGTCGCCAGGCCACCGCAGGATATCAAATAATATTTGAACTAAATTTCGCCTGGGAGATAACTCTAAGCACACACACACACACACACACACACACATACACACACATATATACACAGTGTCAAACATGCAGCAGCATATTCGACAGGGAATCAAGTCTTGAGCTATAATAAAACAAGACACAAGTCTCTAGACTCACACGTATAACAGTTAAGTTTAAAATCTGGCAGCAAACCAACTGCATATAGATGAGCATTTTCCATGATGTTGCCATCATTGTCGTCATTGACATAGGGGTCTAAGCATGCAAAGTATATGCGTATGTGTATGTACGCTATATATGTAGCCACTGCTGCTGCTACTGCTGCTGCTGCCTTGAGGCTATAAAGTGAGCTTCATCAAATTACAAGTTGATAAACAACTAGAAACTTTGCCAAGATGCAGGTCAATGCAAATAGTGTAAAATGCAATGTGTGTGTGTGTGAGAGAGAGAGAGACAGGCAGAGATCGACTGATGTCTTTACAGATTACAAAATGTCACATACACACACACAGTCAAGCATAGTTGTGTTCTTAAGACTAGCAATATGTTAATCAGGTTTCTATTTCTGTTTGCTATTTATAGAATATGTATATATATATTATATATAGTCAACATCATAATGTAATCTGCTCTAACCACAAACTATTAGCTGTCTTAATGACAACAATTTTTGGGCTCAACTTTAGCATAGTTTAAAGCAAGCAACGTCATTAGAAAGCGTCAAGTGCTGAGCGTGCAAGGGGCACAACATATTTACTCCTTAATGAGTATGCGTACATACGTCGCTGTGTGTATGTGTGTTTTTTAATGAGCCATTGGACTAAATGCTCACTCTCTCTCTCTCTCTGTCACTCTCTCATACCATAACACATTATTTATAATTTATGCTTGTTGAAAAATACATATAATGTGTGTGGCAAGGCAGCTTTTAACACATTGTTAAATTTAGTAGATTTTAAATACAAAGTTCACATTATTTTTTAAACGACAATTATGTTCATTAAAGTGAATTGTTAACAAACATTGAAACGGATATGCTAATTTTTATGTTATTATTATAATCTTTTATTATCTTAACTATTATAATTATAAATCATATACAAATATGTGTAGAAAATATCATAAAATTATTGAAGCTTAAGGCGTAATGTTATTAATACATTTTCAATGTCAATTAATATCAATTAAAATTATTAGAATAATAAATTTTTTTTTTTGTAATATTAATATCAATTATTTATAGCAGAAATATAAACAAGCAAATACATAAATATTAATTTTGTAAAATTTTCTTAGCTAATATAAATATAAATATAAATTTCTATAAACATTAGCAACGTCAGCAAAGAAATTTAATACTTTGAACTAATTAACTAAATGGATTTACTAATAATATTAAATATTATATATATATATATGTGTGTATGTGTGTGTTTATGTCTAATAATTTCTAATGAATGCATGAATATTTATATATGTATATATGAATCTATTCATTTCAATGACCAAAATTTTATGCAGGATTAAATACACAACACACAAACACAAACACACAGTCAGACGTAGATATTTATAAATGTTTATAGTGCAATCAATTTTCATTGATTGCGCATAGAATTTCATATCAATAAATGAAATGTGTTTATTTTTTTTTATATATATTTTCTATTTCATTTATATTTTCTTTTTTTTACCTTTTATTTTCATAGTATTATTTACATTTCTATATATATAAATATATGTATAAATATATTCATACAGAAATTTATGAATTGCAATGAATTATTTATTTATTTAGCAGGTGCTGTGGCGCAACGGTTTGCATTCCAATTAACACGAGCTTTTGCCGTGCGCGCACAGTGGCATAAATTCCAATTGGAAAATGTATTTATGTCAACTGTAAGCCGATTAATGATGGCACGTCCTCTCCCCCCCCTCCACAAAGAACAAACTGACTAAGAGAGTGAGAAAGAGAAAAACGGAAGTGAAAATGAAACCGTTGTCGAAAATTGCCTATTAAAATCAATTAAACATACAATAGCCTCAGTCCAAAATTCAGTGTTAAATTTAATGCATTAATGTAAAGCATGACAATGAGTATGTTCAATATATTTTTATATATATATATATAGTATATAATTATATATTAAGTTATATATATTTTTATGTACATTTAAATTGAAATTATAAATAAATTTTCATACAAATATTTTACGTAGAAAAATTTCTATATGCTACAATTGCAAAAAAATATTTTACAAAATGTTTAATTGCAGCGTGTCCATTGGGTTGAATGCAACACGATTTCTTTTTTTTTTGCCATACATTCCATGTATAAGCCATACGGAAAAGAGAGTGAAATGCATAAAAAAAAAACTACAATTAATCCTCGGTGTGGTAAACAAATATCATCCAAATGGAATCTGATTAAAATTCAATGCACGCAAATACATATTTAATTAAAATTGTATTTTTTTTTTATTTTATTTTATTTTTGTTTTGTTTTTTTCATAGATTTCAATGCGACAAAAAGTACATCAAGTGTAAGGCAATGGGCTTACAAGTGTTGTTGTTGTTGTTTGTATTGGCCATGTTGTTTACAAGCTTGTTCAGATTTTAATTGACTTTGCAAACAGCAGAAAAAACCAGTGAGAAGAAATTTTAATTTTTTTTTTTTGTAATATTTTTAAATATCATAATAAATATAGGAAGTTTTTTGCATGGCATTGCATAAACATAAATAAAAATTGTGATTACAAATATGTGTTTAAATAATAAAAATAAATAAAAAGCAATGAAGAGCAAATGTTACTTAAGTAAATAAGTTTTATTTAAGTTTTTAATTTCTAGGTTTTTTTTATTTATTTTTAGCAGTGTAAAAAAATAGAAACATCTGCCAGCTATAACTTAAAATGAAGTTACAGCTGACCTTTTCTTCTATGTTTTTTTTTTTTTTGGCAAAGCTGAGCCAGCAATAAAAGTTTAAATAGAAGTGGCAACAAACCACAACAGGCACTCATCATGGTCCAACGCCGCCAACATAGCTTAGAAATGGGGCAGAAAAAAGAAAAAAAAAGAAACCAGGGGATCAGCAAGCGTAAAGTGGGAAATGGAAAATGGAAAGCTAAAGGTGTAATGGCATGAGAATGTGAATGTGTGTGTGTGTGTGAGTGAGGCATAGAATGTGGCATGTGGCATGTGGCATGTGGCATGTGGCATTTGGCATATGCTATATGCTATATGTGTATGTGCTTGGACATATGAGGGGCATTTCCGGCAAACCTCAATTGTGGCCCAAAGCGAACAAGCTAACAAGCATTAGGCAATAGAATTGGTTTTGTGTGCTGCTGATGTTTGTAGTTATGTGTGTGTGTGTTTGAGGGGAAGTCATGGCAAGTATAGCAAATGTAATGCTATTTAATTTAGCTACCAAAATAACAACAGTTTCAGTTCAACAACAACTATTCATAAAATGTTTTAAAGATTAACACAAACGATTTTGTGATAAGAAAAAAAAAAATTGTACTTCCGTTTGTAAAAGTTTGCATAGAAACAAGCGCTACAAACTTATTAAATTTTATGTAGTATTATCTGGCATCTCTTTTACACACTTTTTTGTTGTCTCTTTCTAACTTTGTAGCCATACACAGTTAAGCACTTAATGAAATAATATACTTTGTTTATCAACAGCTCACTTATAAAAAAAAAAAAAAAACAGAAAAAAAAAACGGAAAAAAAAAATCTGAGGGCAGCATTGAATATCAACAGGAAAAGCGTTTATTTGCACATCTTGAAAACCGCTTTTTAACCACTTTTCGACCTCTTTTCATTTCACGCTCACTCTCACTCTCTCTCTCTCTCTCTTTCACTCTTTTGGTACTTGTTTGGTAAACACTCGGCTTTATGTTTTTGCTCTTCATACTCAAACGCGCTGCGGCTGCTGCTGCTAAAGAGTCGAAGTAATAATACTCAAATAAAACATTTACAGGCGCAGACGGCGAAAAACTGCAAATGACATTTCACTCCACTTCTGCAACCCCCCTCTCCCACTTTTGTGCGGTGTGTCGCTGTTGCTACACTTGGCACTCCCTATGCGCTGCTCCCTGTGCTCTGCCTTGTATATGTTTGTCCACAAAAGCAGCGTCGCGTCGAGTGAGTCAAGTGGAATGTGAAGTGCTTGGATAGAACGCTATGATGAAGGCGGGGGTTGGGTGTTGCGGAGCAGGGGCAGTGGCAGAGGCAGTGGCAGTTTCAGAGGCAGAGGCAGTGGCAGTGGCAGAGGCAGAGACAGAGACAGTGGCAGTGGCAGTGGCAGAGGCAGGTGCCGGTTTTGCCAAGTGCACTTCATTTCGTTTCCCCTCATAAATTCAAACCGAAAAATTCGCTTACAGCATATACACAGCGCACAGCGGGTGCATGGAGAATGGCAAAATGGAAAACAAGAAGAAGAAGAAGCAGAAGTAGAAGTAAAAGGAGAAGCAAATGCAGACTTGAAGTGCACTTGGCAAACAAGCTGCCTACAGCGTCAGCATGACAAACACACAAACACACATACACACATACAGTAACATTGGTTAAAACTGTCTATGAATGGGTTACAGGCATTCGTCGAGCAGTTGTAGTTACACACTCTCACTCTCTCTTTCTCTCTTTCGCTGTCTCTCTCTAGCTCAGTCAGTCACTGTGTCTGTATGTGTTTGTTAACAAATTTTAGTTGCCTCAACGAAAACCGCAAGTGCGACAAAAGCAGAATGCAATTCGCACTTGAAACTGAAGGTAACAACAACAGGAGAAACAACAGCAACAACAACAATAAATAGCAGCAACAACAGGCAAGCACAACCTAACGCTTTGTGGCTAAAACAGAAAAAAAGTGTTTCCTTTTTTTTTTTTTAGACAGCGTTGCGCCTTTTTTTTCCTTCTGTCGTTTGCCAAGAGGTTTTTCTTTCTTCAATTTGCAGCAGGAAAATGAAAATTTAAATTTTTAAGCAACGCAGACAGAACGCCTGCCAAAAAGTTGTTCCAACAGTTTCAGTAATTTTTTTTTTTCTCATTCACAGCAAATGCAGCTGGGAAATTTCACACACACATTTCCCACAGCGCATTTTTGCAACGTTTTGCCGTGTGTTTTTCTCCAAATGCTCCATTTGCCAATCCTATTCTTTCATTTTTGTTCTTGTTGTTGTTGTTGTTGTTGTCGGTGTTGCACTTTTTGCTTTTTGGTTTCGCAAGCTTCTTGTCTGTATTTTATCCTTCAACGACTCGAAAAACGTTCAAAAACTCCAACTCAAACTCAAGTTGAGGGTCGTGTCGAGCAGCGACGCGTCAGCTCGTTGTCATTTTTTTTTTTTTTTTTTGCAATTTTGTCAACGTGCAACAGACGAAAACTTTAGTGTTTTTTATGCTCTGCTGTGGCTTTTCATTCTTTTTTCTTTTTTGCCGCATACCGCATACCGCTGATGAATGAGTGAGGTGATAGTTGCTATGTTTTCCGTTTCATGTAATGAACGACAGACAGGAATGCAATGCGTATGCGTTTGCAATGTGAAAGCAAGCGATACTTTTGCTTTTGTTTTCCAATTCTTCAGCACATACCCCTTGTCCCTTGTCCCTCTTACCTTGCTGAAAAGTAGCCAGGCAATCAACAGCAGCAACAGGGGGGGCGGCGGGGCGTTAGGTTTTCACAAAACGAAGCCGGCCAAAAGAATGCACATCCGACGCGTCGTTTCCTGCAACAAGAGGCCCTCCATTACCAGCATACACTTTGACTACTTTTCCTACTCTAGTTACACGTTGCATGCAACAAATGCCTCAAGTGCATAACGGCTGCCAGGCACAGTGGTGGTGGCCCCACGATGATGTCTCTCCTCCAGTGGGGCCTGTCAGCCTGGCATAAATCACTGCATTTGCATGTCCTTTGGACTCCTTGCTTGCTGCTTACCCGCCCAGCCGCAAATCCCATTGCCCTCTGTTTTTTCTCTCTCTCTCTAGCGTTCTGTTTCACTCTTCTCTTGCGGCTAATCTTTGGCTACCCCGTTGTCCTTCCTTTGGCATACAAATGCAGCTCTTTGTACGCTTTTGTTTGCTTTTTTGCATGCACTCGTCTTATGCTTCTCTTTTGGCCTTCTCGCTTCTTACATTTGGCTCAATTAAAAAATAGCATTCGCTTTTTTATTTTTTATTTTTTTCGTGGACATGGAGGCAAACTGTTTCCTTTAGCAATTAATTTGTTCTTGTTTCCAAAAGGCATTTTTAATTGCATTTTCACACGAAATGCAGCAATTTCGTTTGTTTCGCTGTGTTGATTTTCACACCTATAGAAAATGTACATATAATAATAGGCTAAAATATTCCTTTCTCCCCACAAAAAGCTTTCCCTTTTTTCTTTTTTTGAGGTCAAGATTGATAGAAAGAAAAATCAATGCATTTTCATTCAGTATTTACAACTTTTTTTTCGCTGTTTAATTTTTATTTTTATTTTTTTATACCTTTGTCCATGTCCAAGGAATTACGTGAAAATTTCAAAATTAAATGAAGAAAAATAAAAAATTTATTCTAGCTGTGACTCCGCCAGGCTTTTGCTTTCGGCATCAGCTGAAGCGCAACTGTCGTCGCATTGAGGCTTCACTTTCGCTATTTACATTCGTAATTCGAACAACAATTTTTTTTTCTTATTTTTGCCGAACTTGTACGAAAAGCATAATTTGAGACAAAATGCAATGAGAAGAGAAATAAAAGAGCAAAGAAGAGCATGAAAGAGTTTAACGCAGGCGCAAGAGTAAATGATTTTTGCATTGAAAGAGTAAATATAGCAATTTATATTTTTTTATAAGAGTTTCAACAGCTTGAAAAGTTTGTCTTAATAATTGAGTAAAAAAAAAAAAAAATTCTTAAAAAAAAAATAGAGTAAAACTTGAACACAACTTTTACATGGAATTGTACAATTTCTCATACAAAAAAACAACACTGAGCCAGCAGAAAAGAAATGGGGAAAAAAAACAGATTGAATAGCATGCAAAATGAAGCGAAAGAAAAACTAAAATGAAATCAACAAAGATTCATTGGATTTTAATTAACAAGCAGCAGCATTGGCAAAAAAAAAACAAGTAGACAAAAACCTGCAGAAAGAAAAGAATTCATTGAAGCATATTCTTCACATGCTGCAAGTATACAATGTTTCCTTTTCGTATGTTGTTTGACTATATCGCCTTTGACTTTTTGAGTTTTATTGTTTGTTACTTGTATAATTCTACAAGCATTTCGTTTTCTTTTTTTTTCTCTCTCTCTCTTTCAAATAATTTTTTTTATGCCAAGAACGTACACAACTTGATTTGTAGCGCTTTGTCTTAGCCAAGATCCCCCCTTAAAACAAACAGCGTAAAGGTTGCGCACATGAATCAACCGCTCACGTAAGTCGTCGTGTGAAACACCAAAACCTAGCCCCTGGGATGAGTCTGCTGTTGTTGTTACTTGACACACACCACACACACATACATGCACGCACGCACCAGTACGAGGTCAATTTCATGCAACAAACAGTGAGTAAAAGAGACGACAATAACAACAATAAGAACAACAAGCACAAAGTATAAAAAGGGCAACTTGTGTTGCTTGGTTGCATGTAGGACACGTAGTCGTCTTCCATGCTGCTCGCTTGCTAGCAGCTTTTTCTTTTGATGCGGCACGACAGGTGTTCAGCTGTAACTAAACGTCCGTTCCAGCTTTACCATCTGCCCAATGTCAGCTCAAGTGTCTCATGTTCTACCTTCACAACCTAACTCTTCGACATTTTCTCTCGCACTCTCTAGTATATGTATGCTGGTCTTTTCATATATGCCACATCAGTGCATTGAGGCAGGCAGACAGGCAGGCAACATGTTAGACAGTCTCACGTCTAATGTCCGTCTGGGCATAATTGATAGTTCAATCTGTTGCAGATCAAACGCTTGACAGCAGCCAACAGATCAAGCTGAAAATTGCCCTCAAAAAAAAAAAGACAAGCTCAACAATAAAGAGAACAAAAATTTTCTCATAAAGCATAGCAATTATACGACATTTTCACTATATAGAAATCTGATTTTTTTCTCAGCTTTTTGACAAAATCAATTTCAATTCATATTCAATTTCTGCATTAAAATGTTTTATTTTTTTATTATTTTGTTTTTAGTTTTTCTGTTGACTTTCTTTTTCTTTTTACGTAGTGAAATTTTTTTCGCATAAGTTGTTTACTTGAACAGCTACAGCAGCAGAACCCAATTTGGTAAATAGATTTATGCTTTTAAGTTATTTTGCGTGCAGTTGCACTTTTCCCACACTCTCTCTTCCATTTTCTCTTGCCAAACTCTCATTCCTTATGCATTTCGTTCTTTTCGCCTTTTGCAAGAATATAATAAGCAAAAGTCTTTTATTGGCTACACAGGTTTTTTTTTTTTGCATCAATTTTTGTTTACTGCTCATGTTTTGTCGCTTTATTTTAATGGTTCTGCGCCTTACAGCAAAGTAAGAGAGAGGCAGAGAGAGTGTGGGAGAAAACAGCAGATCGAGTCGTGGCTACATTTATGTTTATGCTTGCATTTTTTATTTGTGTAATTTAAGCGTCGAGTGCCGCACATAAATTCAAGTTGTTGAGAGGTCACGTTGCCTCATTAAAACAACAACAGCAATAAGTGTAATAACAACGGCAATAAGAGCGACACATGTCAACACTTATACACTTACAAACACAAACACACACACACACATACAGTCAAACAATGCTGTAAATAAAATCTCATTAAAAAAAAAAAAAAAAAAAACTCTTTAAGTTAAGAAAAATCATTTTCAACTTTTATGTTTCTTGTTTTTTTTTTCTTTTTTGTGCAACTTTTGTTTATGAACTTTTTAAAATTATTCAATTACTTAAAAAATTATATAAATAAAGTAAGAAAAAAAATAAAAAAAAAATAATAATTAAAATAAAGATATTTTATATTCAATGACTCAAAACCGGAAACATTCACTATCAATTTCCTCTTTTTGTATCTGTCTTTCTATCTTGCTCTCATCTACTTTTCCTCACACTTTCGTACCTATATTGATATGATAACTAACTGCGCGTGCAAACATATTTTGTTTACCTTTTTATTAGCTCATATTGGCTTTCAAAATGCAAGAAAAACAAAAATCAACAATTTAGTTATTAGTATGATAAGAAAAATTCACAACGCAGACATAACTTATTTCACCGTATTATCAATTATATTAATTATTAAATATTCTTAAATAATAATTATAATATTATCTTATCAGCAGTATTGTCTATTTTTTACTTAGTATTTAGTATATTTTATTTTTACAATATATAACTAGTAGTCACACATAAAAGTTTTAGTCTCGAACGGATCGTTCAATTGTGCACATTAAGGAATATTTCGTAAATTATGAACCAATAAAAAAAGTGAAAAGAAAGGAAAAGTTTATACAAAATGAAAGGTAAAATTTATAAAGAAAATTTACAAAAAAAATTAAAAATATATTTAAAAAAATAAAATATATATAAATAAAATATATATAAATAAAAATTATATTAATTAAAAAAATAATAATAATAAATTAAAAAAAGTGAAAAATAAAAGATACAATTAAAAAAAAAATTTTATTTTAATGTAAATAAATACGTTAAAAAAAAATAATAAAAAAAAATAATAATTTTATGACAAAAATTATAAAATAAAATAATAATAATAAAAAAAAAATAAAAATATGAATAATAAATCTATTTATAGGCAATAGCTTTGATTGGTTGCCCTTGTTAATGCTATTGCTTGGCCTTGGCATGGCCTTGCAAAGCGAATTACAACATGGAACCTGTGAGAATGAGGAACGTTACGAAAATCAAGCCATGTGTGTGGGCAAACAATTTGGTTGTGAAGTACCATATCCGGATAATTGTAGTTTATTTTTGGTTTGCGATTGTATATTTCCAACGGTTAAAGAATGTCCTGCCAATTTATGGTGGAATAATAAAACCAGAAGCTGCAACTATGCACAGGTAACGGAATGTATACATTATACATTCACAACACCAAATCCAATAATAACTTCACCCGAAGCACCGTATAACCCGAGTACTCTAAGTACACCAAGTATAACTAGCACTACGATTGATAGCACAACAAGTGCTGGCACAACTAGTGATGATTGGCATACAACAGATTATGATCCACCACCACCACCACCACCGGGCATTGATGAATCGTTTTGTGAAAAATATCCAGATGGTTCGGTGCATCGTTATCCGTATGATTGTAATGCTTATATCAATTGTACACATAATTGGCCCGTGTTGAATTATTGTGATTATGATAAGGTTTTTAATCAGTTGCTGCTTATATGTGATACGCCGGATACAGCGGACTGTGAACCTTTACCATTGCCAAACTCAACAACAACTATTGCACCAACAACAACAACTTTTGAGCCAACTACAACACCTGCTTGGGGTGAATGTGGTCCACCACCAGAAGGCATAGATGAAGATTATTGCACTAATTTGGGCAATGGTTTTTACGTTTATCCTTATAATTGTCAAGCGTACATCAATTGTCGTTATGGTTGCACATATATGAACATTTGTATTCCCGATAAACTCTTTAATCCTTTGTTACATATTTGCGATACTCCCGAGTCGGTACAATGTAATCCTGAACCTTTTCCAACAACGCCAGGGCCTGGCGGAGACACGTCTATCTCTACATTGATTCCTAGTGAAAGCACTACTGTTGCAACAACAACAACAACTGAAGAAACAGCAACAACAACAACGACACCCTTACCTGATGATGTCGATCCAAATGCTTGCAAAGGTTTACCCGATTATAGTCGTCTTCCATATGCGGGCGATTGTTCGCAGTACTTGCAATGTCACGATAATCAAGTGACAATGAATCAATGTCCCAACGGATTACTTTTTAATCCTGATTATCTTATTTGCGATGATCCTAATGATGTTGATTGCTATGGTAATCGGACTACCACTACCACCACCACCACACCAGAACCTACAACAACAACAAGCAGCACAACTTTGACAACTTTACCAGCTACAACGCCTGGACCACAGCAACTATGTGAAGGCGAAGCGGCAGGAATCTCATATCCTTATGAAGAAGATTGCAGCAAATATATTCTTTGTCTAGGTAATAATCAATACTATATTGCACCCTGTGCCGGTGGTTATTATGATCCAAAGACAGGAAATTGTGGTCCAAATGTTTCGCCAACCGCTTGCAAAGAACAGGATACAACGACAACTGTTGCAAGCACAACAACAACAACTACAACAACTGTAACTGATATCCCCACCACAAGTCTAGCACCAGAAACGACAACAACTGTGAAACCCGTTGGACCAGGCGGCATTTGTGGTGGTAGAGATGAAGGCGAATTGATTGCCTATCCAAACGATTGCAGCAAATACATTGTTTGCGTTACACCCATTCCTATTGGTTTCTATTGTCTTGAAGGATCCTACTTTAGCGCAAAACAACAACAATGCGTCAGCTGGGAAGATAGCGATTGTGACAAGGATGTAAGCACAACACCGGGCTACACGACACCAGCACCACCATTGCAACCAACAATATGCACAAACAGCAGTCGAGATACATTCCCATATCCCGACAACTGTCAGTGGTTTATACGTTGTGTTGATGACTACATCTATATGATGGATGTCTGCAATCATGGTGAATACTATGATCCAATACAAGGTAAGTGTGGTCCGGATGTGCCACATGATGCTTGTCGTTGGGACTATACGTCAACAACGACAACGGAACCATCAACGACAGCCGTCACGCGTCCACCACCACAACGGGGACCTTGCGATGATGCTGAGGATGGCGAACTGGTGCCATATCCCAATGACTGTAGCAAGTATATTGCTTGCACTCGTCCTATACCCTCCTCCTATGAATGTCCTGCCGGCGAAGAGTTTAGTCCAGATTCACGTCAATGTATGGACGCTGCTTTGGCCAATTGCACTCCGGGCACAACTCCGCCTTCAACTAGTACTACACCAATAGGTCCAATTGATTCAACTACTACCTCAGCGGCAACTACAACGTCAGAATCATCAACAACTACTACAATTGAAGCAAGCACAACTACAATTGCACCAACCACTACTACAATTGAACCAACAAGCACTACTCCAGATAGTACTACGACTACACAGGGGACAACTACACCAGAGCCTGAATATGGTATTTGTGCTTACAAGCCTGATGGCACAAAAGTCCCTTATCCCAATAACTGTGGCAAATATATTGTATGTGAAAAACCAATTCCAATTGGTTATGATTGTCCTGACGACCTGGAGTTCAGTCCCACAGAGTTAGAATGTATGGATCCTGATTTGGCCAATTGTAGTCCGAAGACAACGTCATCGACACCAAGTTATTCCAAATTCAACAACAACAACGGAATTACCGACCACGACAACTTTGGAGCCAACTACACCGGATACGATAGAAACTACAACGTCAGAGTCTACAACTCCCGAGACTACAACGACTGAGTCGACAACCCCGGAGACTACTACTCCAGAGACTACTACTCCGGAGACAACTACTCCGGAGACTACTACTCCGGAGACTACTACTCCGGAGTCTACAACCATCGAGACAACAACGACTGAGTCTACAACTCCTGAGCCCACCACCCCCGAGGCTACCACACCAACTACAACCACAATAAATCCCAATACACCAAACATTTGCTGTGGTTATCCTCTAGGCACCATTCTACCTTATCCCAATGATTGTAGCCGATACGTTTATTGTGACTATCCCATTCCCTATGCTGTAGTATGCGAACCGGGCACAGTATTCAATCCTGAATATTTACAATGCACTACGGATTACACACCTGGTTGTAATTAAAGTTTTTACGTTGTAATTTTACTAAAAAAAAAAAAAAGTTCCTTATCCATTTTGAATTTGTTATTTTAGAAAATTACGGAACAAATTCATGTAAATAAACTTGATTACAAGCTTAACACAAATCTTTTCCTTCACTTTCAAAACCAATTGACTAAATGCACAATTGCAAATCCATTTTGGACAGGTGACAAGTACTTGTAGGGATTCTTTTAGGTATCAATTACAAGTAAACCCTTTTCGTGTAACAAATCCTCGCATAAGTAAAAAGATAATTTACCACTTAACATTCAATCCCTTTTTGGCCGCAAAACTGTTTTTGTCATTAGGTAGCTAAAAGAACAATTCTGGGGGAGTAAGAATTGCACGCGACAAGCAAACATATAGAAAGAAGCCCCACAGGAAGCAAGGACAATAATGTTAGCAGCAACAGGCAAACAGCAAATCGAAGTCCTACTTGGAGTAATATCGCTTACAAGTTTCAGCAATTTATCGTTGTTTGATTTTGCCAGTTTTCTTGTTCTGCTACTCGTTTCTCTTTTTCTCACACTAACAACTCACTCATTCCACACTTTTCGCCCTCTGAAGCCTTAGCCTAATCAGATTTTGGGTTTGCACAATTGGCTAAGGAATTATGTTAGTAGGGAGAGTGCTGAAAACGAAATACAACTCGTGTGTACAAAAAAAACAGACAGACACAACAGAAAAATACAGAGAGAGAATAAGCGTGCGAAGTAAAAGAAGCAACAAGAAAATGTTTGTCGAATGTGACAACAACAAGGATACGAAATAAACACATTTAGAGCAAATTGTTTGGCAATAATGTTAACTTAATGCGTTCCATTTGTCGCAATTCAAACGATAGACACGCATTTACGATACAAGTGATTTGTATGCTCCCATGAGAGAGCGTGCTAGCAACAGGAACACACACAAAATGAATTGACTTTATTTACAAAATGAATGAAGAAGAAGCAAATGCAAAAAAATAAAAATAAAATAAAATGTACAATTATTTCCCTACAAGTTAATCTAAAATGATTACAAAAATTTCTATTGAAAATGTTTTTGGGAACACCCAAAAAAAAAAATAAAAGAAAATTTGCATACAATTTGTCTACAATGCAGCTAAGCAG
Organism: Zaprionus obscuricornis; assembly: GCA_037044475.1. Taxonomy (NCBI): domain Eukaryota; kingdom Metazoa; phylum Arthropoda; class Insecta; order Diptera; family Drosophilidae; genus Zaprionus; species Zaprionus obscuricornis. Next base: position 15,080 of record JBAMBR010003753.1, read on the forward strand.
AAATCTTTAACGGATGGCCAATTATAGCCGGAAAACTTCAAAACTTGGCAATGAAAAAACAATTTAGTTGCACATTAAACTCTTTTTACTTTGCGTTGACTTGACATTCGGCCAAGTAATGCCAAGTGCTTGAAAATGTTGCCAAAACTGTTGCCCAGTATTTTGGGCGTTGAGCCAAACTCATAAATGTCACACTCGACTAAGACAAGTGTAATGTAGAAAAATATGTAAAATAAAATAAAAAATTTACTTTCTAAAATGAAATATTACAAAATATTATGAAATTTGACAGTTGACTTAATGTAGTAAACTTTATTTCATAGCTAGTATATTTTCCGTTCTTTTTTTTTTCTATAAAGCAGTCAATAAAAGTTTCGCAGCTTTACATGTAACGAACAATTAGCGGAAACGCAATGAAAACATTTTACAGCACTCGACATATTTAGCAATTTCATATGCTATATAGACTCAACTTCATACCCCTCTCTCTCTCTCTCTCTCTCACTCTCTGTATCATTCGTTCATTTCCTCTTTCCCTATAGAGTTTATGAAACTTTTGCTGCGTATATTAATGTGGAATTTCATCCATTTATGTAAAATGTATTTTATGCTCCCCGCGAGGATATGCCAACAGATGTAAAAACCAGAAACAGAAAGAAAAGATACTAAGCGAGTGAGAGAGTGAAAGATAGAAATAACTGTTTTTTTTTATCCCTTTTACTGCACATAAAATATTGTATGTATATTAAATGGTAGTTGGCAAATAAAAATGCATAGCAAAAAATAAAACTGGAAACTCAAAACTCGTAACTCACAGCTCATAGCACGCAACTAGCAACTCGCAACAATATTTGCATTTAGGCAAAAATTCTGTAAAAGCCTTTGGAAAAATAAAATAAAAACAAAATCTATGCAAAAAAAAAAAAAAAGCAGAAGAAAGAAATGCAAAACAAAAATAAAAAAAAAGCGAAGCAAATGGTTTATGAGTTTATGAAAATTGAATCAAATTGTTGGCTAAAAACTTTGAACTGTCTGTTATTAGAGACAGAGAGAGAGAGAGAGAGCAATAAATAAGTATAAATAAATAAATAAAAAATAAAGAGAATTTTTGTTACTTTAAGTTTGTATTTATTTCATAACAAGTTTTGTGATTGATTTGAATTTTAGTTGAATTAGTTTTGCATTTTTTTTTTTAGAATTTTAAAGTTTATTTTTCATGTTCATCATCAGCTTCTTCCTCAGCAAATTGTTCATCATTGTCGTTGATATCATCAATTTCTTCATCATTAAAGTTATCGCCTTCAGGAACGCCACGCCAGTAACCGCCACCATTGCTCCAACCATTGCCCCAACCATTGTTCCAGCCATTGTTCCAGTTATTGTTCGAGACAGGATTTTGTTCACGATCAACATTAGCATTGGCAACAGAGCTAGAAACACCCGAAACAATCACTGAATTGTTACCAACACGAATTGTATTGTTTCCCGACTCGCTAGCCAATTGTTGTGCCAATTGAGCTAATGCTGTGCTCAATGAAGCAAGATTTCCAGGATGCAAAGGATACAGTGGTGCCGGTGGTGCAGCAATTGTATAGGCAAATATGCTGCCAAGCAATAGAGTTACCACTGATACGATATGCATAATTGATAGTATTAGGCTAAGTCACTGGCGCTGCTTGTAATGCAAGTTGTAAGTAACTGTACTTTGCTACACACTTCATCAAAGCTTATATACTACAAAAATAAAGGTCATACGACATATGAATTTAACTTTAACTTATTTAACTAGGTTAAAAGAATCTTGCCAAACTTTAGTAAATAAATAGATACAGTTTCAAGTTACAGTGTGTCGCATTTGTTAAATATTTAATCAATCGACAACTTTGGGACAACAAGCAACAAGCAAGACAAGTGACAGCTGTTACAATGTAAACATTAACGAAATACTACATACATTTTTTTATTGTGTTTAACATGTTAAGAGTTTTGTAAGTTAAGTTTTTGTTGACAGCTAAACAGCAGTTTTTGGCTGTTAGATAATGTAGAAATAATCGAATGTTATATCTTTGGCTTTGGGTGAAATGGAAAATACGTAGGAGATAGTTGAACGTGAAGTAACGACCCTCAGTCATTATAATACACAGTTCCATGTAATCCTTCTCTATGTTTTATTTTACCTTTCTCTCACTCTGTTTTCTGCTTCCTCAATCTCTCTCTCTCTCTCTTTCTATCTATGCAAAAAATGTTCTCTCTAATTGATATTTACTCAATATTACGCTTCATAGACTCTCCAGACTCTCTCCAACAACTTCTTTTCAACTATGAAGCCTTTGCTCACTTATTATTTTAATCCCATTCTTTCGTATTTTCTCTCTTTCGTCTCTACGCATTTTACTCAATATTTTCTTATTAAACCAATTAAGAAACTTGACAAATTACAACTTTCATACAACTTTCAAGCGAAACTCATCAGCAAACAGCAGAAGCAGAAGAAAACCCAAGCAAGCAGTACAGATACAAAAGTATCTAAATCCATCTACTTGCAAGCAACATTATTATCATCATCATAATGATAAAAGAGAAGAGTGCATAAAGACAAGCGATTACAACATGTAATAACACGATCTGGACATATAAAAATGCGCACAAATTTAACGCTTAGGTTTTTATGATGTTTCTGTATTTTTTTTTTTTTTTTGTGTGCGAGAGACTCATCCAAGGAAACAAGATTCATGTATTCATAAAAGACGCGCATCATTATAAGTATTATGTTAGAGTAGGTTAGGTATGGGGTAGCATGTGAGAGCGGGAAAATTTTTACCGTGTAAACAAGTCGACAAACAAATTATGAGTCACGCAACAAAATTTTTATGGACTGCACGTTGATTGAAGATTGTCGTTTTGTTTGACACTTGCATGAGGGTGATGTGATGATGTTGTGGTGATGGGCGGAGGGTGAAGAATGAAAACGATGAACGATGACTGAATGTTGCGACATGGGTGACATGGGCAACGATTCGTCGGTGAGTGCGTTGCGTATACGCAATGTGTGCCGCAAAATTGTGGCTTAATTAAAAAGCACGTTGAAAATATTGAAACGACATTTTTAATTAAATGAGAAATGCAAATGAAAATTTTGCCCAAAGGCAATCTTTCTCGCTATTTATATATATTATATATATATATATATATTTCTCTCTCTCTCTCTCTCGCTCACTCTTTATTTGTTATTTACCTGCTTGTCGTCTTTGTGTTTCTTCATTTTTTCGGGCGCTTTTGCGACAAAGTAAAGTCAAAGTTCATATAAAATTAATTAACCGCTGCGAAATTGCATGTGATGAGATTTCTATTAATTTGTGAGCTTGATTTCGGTACGAGAGAGAGAATGAATAGAAAATGTTTCTCTCTAAGTCTATGTCTCTCTCTCTCTCTCATTTTTTACCTCTTTCTTCATTTTTCTTTTATTCTCATCAGCTTTGAGTTGATTTAATTAAACTTGCAACATTGACTTCATTATCATTTGCTTTCTTTTGATTGATTTTGGCATCAGACATTGAAATTGATTTTAAATGTAGACGAAATGCGATATGTCAACTTTAAAGCAATTTCAACTTTTCAAGGGATTTTTTTTTTCTCTTTTTTTTTGTAGACATATGCTAAACTTACACTGTGCTCTGTCTATATATATATATACATATGTATATGTGTGTGTGTGTGTGTGTTTGCGACTGACTTGTGTGTTTATTTAATATCTATGCTCGTAAAATAAATTAAACATTCATATTCCGTTTATTTACTTAGGCAAATTGAGTTTCCACAGTTTGACATGCTGAATACGCAAAAAATAAAAAAAGAATAGCTGAAAGAGACATGCGACAGAATGAATGAGAGAGAGCAAGCATGCGAGCGAGACAGACAGTCAAATGCGCGACATGCCAAGAACTCTAAAGTTAGTCCAGAGTCATCACTAAGTGGTAGGAGTAGAGACTTGTAGAGCTACTGCTGCTGCTGTTCTTGTTGTTGATGCTGCTGTAAACAGGAAACGAATGTCTGTTGCATGCAAAGTGACAAATGTCATGAAATATTCAATTGGCCAACAACAGCAGCAAACATTCTGATACGGATAACAGTTAGTAGAGTAAACGAGAGAGAGTGAGAAAGGGCGACAGACAACTGTAAGTTACATTTTATTTAAGCTTACTTAATGCTACAACGCGTCACACTTTTAGCATTTTTTAGCAGTTACGTATTTCAGTTTTTTTTTTTATATTTTTATTACCAGAAATTTATTAAGTAGCAAGCTGAAAATATATCAATAAAATTTAAAAAATTTATTTGTCCAATTAAAATAAAAAATGAAATATGCAAGTTGCAATTAACAACTATCGTTATCAAACATATAACAGAACACTTAAGCTCTTGTTCAATTGATTGCCCCCTTTAGGCAAACAATTACACACACTTAAGCACAAGAACATAGTGTGTGTATGAGAGAGAGAGAAAGAGAGAAAGAGAGAGAGAGAGAGAAAGAGAGAGGAAGTGATACTAACACGCATACAATTCATTGGCCATAAACCCTTAACAGGTCATAATTGGCAATCGAGTATAAAATATCATGTCATATGTGTAGCTCTGGGTCAACAACAACAACAACACGAAACAACAGCAGCAATGAGAAGACAACAAGAAAAAGTAAGACAACAACAACAACAAGAATGACAACAAAACAAGCAGCAACAACGTTCATAAATCAAACACGCTAAAGCTCCCCGTACAAAAAAACAATGTGTTAGGGCAGACACTCATAAATACACGTGTGTGTCTCTGCATCAATGTGTGTCTGTGTGTGTCTCAGTGTGTGTGTGTGTGTGTGTGTGTCAGTATATCAGTGTGTGTTTGTTTGTGAATATGTAAGGAAATGCTTCGTTTTCATTGTGTAAATATTTAAGCACACAATAAAATGGAAAACAATGGGTGGCATATGCCCCTTAGACACTTCCCTGCACCGTCACTTACCTCCTCGCCAACAGTATATACTCTGGCAATGGTATAGAAAGAAACAAAAGCGTAGCAGGTGTCAAATGTTGCGGCCAAAGAAAAAGCAAAGTCAGTTTTTGGTAACAGTTCCCCTCTTGCTTTCACACTCTCCTGAGGCACTGCTGGAACTTATGACAGACGCACACACATACACAAATGTGCATATAGTATCGTGTATATATATATATATATATCGTCTGCTCGTTCGATTTGCACATATGTCTGAACATTTTACGTAAGTTAAACTCAAAAATTGCGTTGCGGAACTTTTTGCTACGTGCCACACAGTAGAGGCACGAATCACAGCAAGAGAGACAGAGTGAAAGAGAGAGAGAACTGCCCCGAAAAAAAAGGCTTCTTTTCTTTTCTTTTTTTTTTTTTTTTGTTGGCCTGGTCGCACATTAGTTGTGAGCACATAAAAAACAAATAAATTCTATGCGCGCCCCATTGGATTTTATGACTGCAGCAGAAATGATTTAGATTATTCTTCTACAGCTACTGATGCTGCTGCTGCTGCTTCTTCTGTTGCTTATTTTATATTTGCTATTGCTTCTTATTCAACTTTTGCTGCTTCCGCTTCTGCTGCTTCTTCTTCTTCGTTTTCCATTATCAGTTTAAACTTTTCAATTGCTGAATTGTCAGCTTGTTGGCCACGTTTTGCATTCAATCAGTTTACAGACTGAGTTCAAGCTGATTTTAATTAGACGACGAAAATTTCAACAAAAAAAAAAAATAAATAAATAAATAAATAAAAAAACAACTTTTCTCTCACAGGTGAGAGGCAGTTGACAATTGTGATAGAGAGAAGGAGTGCGAAGGCGTAAAGGATGTTTTTGCAAAAACTTTATAATCGCATTGCATGCAGCAAGTTTTTGCGCTCACTTGAGCTCGAATCAGTTTTCTTTTGAGAAAATATATATTTTTGGCAACGAATTATTGACAATTGCAATTCAATTTCACACACAATTTGCTTCAAAATGTCGTTGTCGTTGTCGCTGTCGTCGTCGTCTTCGTTGTCGTTGTCATCGTCATGCCTTTTCCTGGTTGTTGTTGCGCTTGCCACCGGAAATGCCAGAAACTTTCACCAAAGTGCAGTCAGTGAACAAAAAAAAAAAAACAAGAAACTTTTGCTGCATGCACCATGAAAATGTAATTCAATGCTATACAGCTCACAGCTCTCCGTCATCCCGCAAAGAAAGTAAATAAATATCAACTACAAATGCGCAATAAAGAACAATCTCAACCTACAGCACAACCTCCTCACCCATCCCTCCCCCCCCCCCCTCGGCAGTACACATGTCTGTATTTACTGTGCACAAATATTTCAGTGCCGAAAACATTTGATTGAATGTGCCGTTGATTGAGATGTGCGAATTGTTGTAAAAGCTTCAATCAAGGTTTTTTTTTTTGTTGCATTGCGCACTTTTTTTTTTTATTGTATTGCAGCGCATATTCAGCTTAATTGTCAGTGCGGAGCATGAATAAAATTATTGAGTGTTGTGTATAAAAAAAAAGAAGAGATTTTTATTGGAATTTCGTATATATTTTTTATTTGTTACTTGAAATTAACTCGATATGTTTGGTGAAAAATTAAATGGTGAATACATTTTGGAAATTTATGCAGATTTTTAAAGAGTTTATAAATTTCTTGGCAGTATTTCACTACTAACTCTTTTTATTTCCACTAATTTCTCTTTCTTTCTCGACTTACCTCTACCTATAATCATCTCCCTACCTCTGTCTCTCTCTTTACTTCTCTAACTCTCTTTCTTCAATCAATTTCATGCTTTGATCTGTCTATAAATATAACATTAAACAGTTTGAAATTATGCAAAAAAATTATTAAACAATAAATCAAATTTCTATTAAAAATAAATACAAATTTTCTTGTGTTTTTTTGTTCATCTGCTTTAACATTAAAAGTCTTTGACACCTTGACTTGCTTGACTGCAAATGCAGATAGTCCCATACGCTCTCTCTCTCTTTCTTTCACATACACTCTTTCTTCTGCACAACACACGTCGAATGTGTCCCCCATATCTACTTTTACTAGACATTTGAGCAATTTTCCAACATGCAACATAGCAAAAGTCAAATATGAAAACTGTCAGCAGTGTTGAAAATTTATGACTTTGTTAACACACACACACACACACATACACAGTCACAACATATACATATAAAGGTGTGTGTGTGCGTGAGTATAAGTGTGTTCAAAGTATGCTACAAATTTCAAATTAATATGCAGGCAGCAGCTAAAGAAAGCAGCAAAAGAATACAAAAAAAAAAAAAAAAAACGTAGAAGAAGAATTTGAAATGGGTAAAAACTTTTTGGAGAACATGTTTCATTTCGCGACGAATTATCGGAACCGCCAGCCATCTTTTTTTTTTATTTTTTGTTATGTTTATACCCTGCAAAGGGTATATTAATTTTACAAAGCAATTTGTAACAGCTAGAAGTAGGCTTTGCAACCTCAAGTAGTCTCACAGCTTAAAGCTATCTGGATGAAACCTAGCAGAGATAATTTCCATTGCCAAAAGCTGCATATAAGTAGGAACGCGCTACTTGAGATCAATTTATAGCAATCAAAGAGTATAAAATCTTCGGTATACCATAGATAACTTTCATTCATTGGAGTTTTTTTTTTCAGATTCAACCATTTCAAGTTTACGCAAAATTTCCTACGTGATTTTCTGTTGTATGTACAATGTACGTCGCGATGTAAGTACAACTCATATATCATTGTAAAATGACATTTTTATTGTTCGGCAAAATGTATAAAAAAAAAAAAAATAAATAAAATGAAGAGGAGTGAGGCAATAGAAAATTTAATGAATTTATTTCGGTATTAAAATGGAGTCGGAAAAGCAGCAGAAGCGAATAAAAGAGAAAGAAAGTTGAAATGAAAACCTTTATCAGGCACAAAGGATAGATTGAAAGCCTTTGAAAATTTATGAGTTGTAGAATTTTAATAAAATTATTTCTTTGTACAAAAGAAAAAAGCCCGCTGAGAGAGAGAGAGGGAGAGACAAAAGTAGAGGGAGAAATAAAGTTACATTTGCTCAGCCATTTGTTTACTTCACATATAGTCAAAGAACTCTGTGCATTTGCTTTAGGCGATCTTTACTGTATTTTTTGATGCGCCACATAGTTGCCTTGAGGCGCCACAAGAATTATATGCACATATGTGTGATTGATTAAAAGATGCTTTACATTCTCGTGGGACAACTTGCAACAAGGTGAGAGAAACACTAAGAAAGAGAGAGAGAGATAGAGAGAGAAAGAGTAAAGTAAAGCATGTTGCATATGCTGTTGCAACGTGCAGTTGTTGCAACTTGCAAGTAGCAAGTTGCTAGTTGCCACTTGCAGTTAATTTAAGATGTTTCACACAATTTGCGGGCGGGGGCGACGTCTGTGTCGGCTGCGGCGACTGCGAATGGCAATCGCCTTAAGAACTACTTTTAACAAATGTGCAAAACGTGACTTAAGCAGAGAATACAAAATTCTAAAGCGCATACAAAATGCGCATACAGTCTGAGATAGCGAGAGAGGCAGAAAGAGAGAGAAAGGCAATGGGAGAAAGAGCGTGTGAGAAAAGATTGTTAAAGGGTTGGGGCCATACACACTTGGGACATGAGCCGAACTAGCGATATGCAAACAATGCGTGCGATAGTATAAAGTGCAAGAGGGAAGGAGACGGTAGGGTGAGCAAGGGATAAATGTAATCCCTGCTTGCAAATATATTTGCAGCAATTTATAATTTATTAAAAAAGTGTAGCATAAGCCACGGGCAGCAGCGGCAGTAGCAGTAACAGAAGGAAACCGAATAGCCCTGAACAAAAGCAGGGCGCACGTCTCTCCCACACACATACACACAGAAATACACAGTTCTCATTCCATCTCCTTCACAAACATTGCACACACTTGCACACATGAGCCTCGGGCACACATGAGTAATATGTGTAAGCAGTGCACAAACAGAGCATCCAATTGCAGCAAACTGCTTCCCTTCGACTTGTTACTCATTCTTTGCATCTCTTTCGTTTTCATCTCCTCTTTCTCATTCTCATTCCTCTTTTACGAAGCTTCATCGCTGCATCTTCATTGCAACTGCTTTTATTTTCTTTGTGCAAACGTAACGCAAAACGCAAAACCACAAAAACGCAGCGTCAGTTACTCTGTTTGCCATTCTCTTTGCGGCTGCACTTTGCTTGTTCACTTCTCTGTCTCTCGCACAATCTGTCTCACTCTTTTGCTCTTTACAACGTTACCAGGTATTAGCGGTCAGAGCTTATTAAGCTGCTGTCTGCCGCTACTGTTGCTGCTGCTGCTGCTACTGCTGCTGTTGCTTCTTGTAAAATGCCCCAAATGCATTTGATACAATAACAAAATTTTCAGCTCCATTGTTATGGCACTTAAATTGCATTCCCTCCCAATTCAGTTCGCAGTTCGCGCTGTGATTTCTGCCAATTTTAAGAAAATTACATCTATTGCGCAGTTGCTTTTGCCCTGCAGCACAGTGCTGCTCAATGCCAAACAAAAATAGCTAGATTTTCAAATTGTTATTTTATGCTTCACATAAAATTTATACATTTTGCATCTGCATTAATATAATTAAGTATATTTTATATTGCAATTATAAGATAAATAAAATAATATAAAATATACTCTAATAATAATATAAAATATATTAAACTCACTTACATGCAATATTTTCAAGCTAAATTTGACTGTTAGCACTGCAGCATTGTCAGCACTGCTTCAAGCAGTGCATTTCTTTCTCTTCTTTTGCTTTTCCTTCATTTTCTGGCATTGATGAAGCAAACGCTGCTCAACTTGATGTTTCTTCTTCTGATGATGATGCGAGAAGGATGCGCTGTTTGCTATATTTCCTTTTTTTTTGCATTCTTTTTTCCTTCGTTTTATTTTTCTTTCAGTTTTACTTATTGTTCTTCTTGTTGTTCTTGTTGTTGTAACTCGCCGCCGCGGGCGTCTGTTCCGTTGTGAAACTTCAAAGCAGTGCGTCTTCTTCTTCCTTCTTCTTCTTTTTCATGGCATTTTTTACATGGCATAGCTGAGAATATTAATTTTGATGTCTGTTTTGTTGTAGTTATTATTGTTATTGTTGTACTTGTTGTCTGCACTGACTTGCCATAATCGATGCATTTGTTGCTGCAGCTGTTGTTTAATTTCTTTGAAAATCTCGACAAACGGCTGCCGCCGCCGGCAAAGTTAATAAGTCAAGGGTAACGTTAACTTTGCTTTGATCGGTTGATTGTGTTTGTTTGTTTGCTTGTGCCACGGCATGCACTTGATATTAAAAAAAGAAGAAGTTGTTAATTGTTTCACATTGCACACACATACACACACACACTTAAAAAAAAAAAAAGAAAAAAAACGGTTTTCATTATATTCTCGCGCAGATTCCAAATTACGCCGCTAAATAATTTCGCAACTGTGATCGATTTGCGATAGATTTGTACAATAAGAATAACATAACATAACATGTTAATAAACAGATGATTCCATTTAACAGTCTGTTATTAGCATAAGTCTACAGCAACGATCAACGATAACTGGTAGTTAAGCCACTGTTAAATGTATAACAGCGATGTAGTTAAACTAATCGATACTTAACAGAATTCTGTTAATAGAATGAGCAGTGACACGGCGAATTCTCTAGAAGATATAATAATCCGTTATATTAAAGCAGCTCACAACGTCTTAATTTTTTTAAGATTTTTTTTTATGTGTGTGTGTGCAATTGCAACAGTTTAAGTGTCGTTTTAAAATGTGAAAATTGCTTTTCAATACTCGGTAAAAGTGGCACAAATTTGTGCATGAAATAAAGTTTGACTACAGTTCGAAGATAAATAAAAGTGTTTGTAAGTATGCAAATCTATATGTATGTACATATGTGTACTATATGTAAGTGAATGTATGTGCTTGCGTAAAGAATAACGATAGTTGTTGCTGTAGTTGTAGTTGTAGATGGAATGCAATCGCTGCAGTCAGTGCCAGGGTCCATTATCATGGCGATAACAAAATGTTTAGTTTTCGTTGAGTAAAAACTTTTTTTGGTGTAAACTTTTTGCAAGTGCATATAAATTGAATGTAACTTTGCACTCATCTATGCAAACAAGCGCAGCCTCAGTTACACACACACAAGCAGACAGAGAGAAAGACACACTCAACGACACATGCATACATGCAGACAAAAATACATATACGCAGCTATTTTGGAAGCCAAATGCAATTTTGAATGTGTCCCTGTGCCCAATAAGAAAACTTTGCATATATTTCACTCTTACGAAAGAGTGTGGATGGCAAAGTAGGCAAAGAGCGTAAGTATGAGAGAGTGACTGCGTATGAGTCTGTGAGTGTATGTTAGAGTGAAGTAGGAAGCTGCTCATACTACTGCTGTCGTCCTTGTTCTTTTTGTTGTTGCTGTTGTTGTTGTTGTTGTCGTCGTCGGCGTCGTCGATACGTTTGATATGCAAAAGATATGAAGGGACAGCTGTTTCCTGCTCCATTTGCTTGGCAAAAACTTTTACAAGTAACTCGAATGCATTTTGAAGTTTCCAATTGGGCGGGAAATACGTTCTCTCACTCTCTCACTCTCTCTCTCTCTCTCTCTCTGTTGGTTGATATTCACTTTAAATATCTGTAGGAAAACATTTAAAACTGCATAAACTTGGTCCATTTTAACAGCTAGAGCTAAAGTTTTCACGCTATTTTCTCGTCTGCAGTCTGCACCCTACCGCTCTCCAACATGCCAACGTTTTTTAATGCATTTGCCTTGATATTTTATGATATTAGCGTTTAGTTGCCTTAACTTTCACTATTTATGATCAACGCCAAAGGTGTGACTCAGGTGTGCTTTTTAAGCTTATACGTACACCCCCTTCACTCTTTCTGTTTTATTTCGACTACTTGGCAAAAATTGAAAAGTTCATTGAGATTTTAATGCTGGCAATTTTCTGAACTTTTTTTTTTTGATATTTTATTGACGATTTCAGACTGAAAGTGCAAATGTTATAGTTAAAGTCTTAGCTAAAGTTATATTTAAGAAAAGTATTAAATTAATTTGAAAGTGCATTTAATTACAGCGTTGCCAGATAGTTTCAACTCTTTTTTTTATTACTTTAGTTAAGTAAAATAATCATCAGCTTTCACTTTAATTTTGCAAAAATTTTATATAACACTTGGTATCGATTTTAATACATGTTGTCTATATTATGCATGGCGTTGCCAGACCGTGCATTTAATGTGTTAATTAATGAGCAACTGCAGCAGTTTTAACTTTGACATGCTACATAATTATGATGAAAGTAACGGAGAGGCTAGTAAACATGCCACGCCCAGGCAGAATAGTGCAGAGAAGGGAGTATGTAGCTCATAGCATGCAATGCGTAACACCTTTGCGCTTAAATGTAATTTATTTAGTCTACTTCACGCTCATAATGCCACACATCCTCGCAACACACACACACACACATTAGGGTGCTCAAAGGGGAGCGGTAGGGGTGGGAAGGGGGGAAAACGTGTCAGGCAAACTGTGAAGCGCCATTCATGTAACGCGTTTCGTCGGCAAGTCGCACGGAAAAATTATGTTGCACGTGAGATGCTTCAGCAAATTTCTGCTGCAGTAATATGTGTGTGTATGTGTGTGTGTGGCAGTTGGATAAAGTGGGCAATGCGCTAGGCAGGGGAAAGAATGTGAAGCGAAGCTGTTTGGTTGAGTAAGTAAGTCGCAGTAGCATCATCGTCGTTGTCGTTGTGTCCTTTCCTTTCTACGTGTGCAGAACAGAAGAAGATGAGCGCCACTTGGAAATATAAATTGAAATCATCAACGGGCTTTGTGCGTTTTATCAACATTTTTACGTGTGCGTCGCCCGCTAACGTTACATTTGCAGTCGCAACGTTTTTGTGTGTCGTCAACTTTGCTATCGACAACGTAACGTCGCTGCTCGCCATTCGCCTTGCAACGTTAAGCAGCTCAAACACACACACACACACATGATGTTAACGTTCGCTTTGTCAAGCAGTGATTTTACGCCAGTTTTAGCTCACTGCTGAGACAACTGCAAATTAAGCAATTTTTCGCCAACTTTTTTCGTTGCTTTTACGGTTTAATGTCGCAGTGAAAGAGACAGAGAGAGTGCAAGCGAGTAAGCGAATGTACGCGACGGTTTATTAAGATAAACGATGATGAACGGCAGCCAAGTTAGACTTTGTCTATATCTCTTCTTCTCGCTCTCTTTTTATCTATCTCTCTCTCATTCACACTCGCATACTTTGCCCAATCTCTTGCGGTTCTTTCATGCTCACTGTTGCTTTGTTAATTGACTTGCGCTACTGTTGGTGTCTGGCAGTGTCTTTGCTTTGGGTTTTTTTTTCCCCCTTTCTTCTGTTGCCTCTTTTCTCTCATTCGCAGTTGCCTTTTTCGACATTTGCCATTCTCCATTCGCCATTCGCATTACAATTCTATTAGCACATTTGCATGCTTATCTCATTAACACGAACATACAAAAAAAAAAAAAAATAAAATGGAAAGTTCACAGTCGACTTTTGCTTTATATATATAAAGTATCTCAACTGCTGCTGCTTCTTCTACAAATGTCGCGCGCTGCCCAAACATGTTGTTGTTGTTGTTGCTGCTGCTCTTATATCCCCATTGTCCTTTTGCTTTTGTCGTTTGTCGTGGTTTTCATTATCCCTTTCGTTTGGCTTTTGGCTGCTCATAAGCCGCAGCATGCTACGTCCCTGTCTCCGGCTCTGTTGCAGCCAGCTGCAGCTGACACATTTGCCAATATTGACTATGCAACAGCCAGCAGACAACTGCCATGCCAGCCCCAACTCCAAACTGCCACGCCTACACATTGATACTGCCTAGCTAAAGTTGCTTTATACAACAACATTTTCCATGAGCTCATTTCCCGTGCACATTTTCACATTTTCCGGCTTTCTATCTATCTATCTCTATCTCTCTCTCTCTTTCTCTTTCACTCTCTTAGTCTCTTTACATGCAAACGTTTGGTCACTCGGCTCGGCCCTTTTTACCACTCATTAGTGACAATTTTCTTGTAGTTGACATTGCGGATGCTCGCCCACCAAAAAAAAAAAAAAAAAACCCGGGAGTCGCCACGCCCACATGCTGCCGAGCTGCACAGGACTAACTTTTTTCCATGCTGCTGACTTTTGCATTGTATTTGTGTGAGTGTGTGTGTGTGTTTTGGTATATATATATTTTTTAAGGACTAAAACTGGCAAGCCGCAAAACGGGCAACAGGCAACAGCAAGCAGCATGTGGCAAAGTAAGCAGTTGGCTGGCAGCAAGGCAACATTTGTGGTAGGCAGCAGCAAGCAAGGCAGCAGCAGCTTGTGGCACTTGCGGCAACAGCTTGTGGCAGGTGGCATGTGGCATGTGGCAGTTGCCAGGTGCAAGGATGCGTTGTTAAATTTTTGATGGAAAACCAATTAATTGGAAAAATTAAAATCAAATATTTGCCAAAGCGCTTGAACAACACTCGCAAACGAACCGAGGCAAAGAAGAAGAAGAAGCAGCCGCAGCAGCACAAGCTGAAGAACAAGAAAAAGAAGAAGCAGAGCAAATCTGAACAAAAAGCAAAAACAAAACAAAAAGCAAAGCGCACAGCGAGTGAAATAAAAAAAAAAAAAAAAAAAAAACCTAGAAAAGAAAAACAAGAAGCGCAGCTCAACAAGAACTCAAAGCTTTCAGCTCGTTTTGCACATTTTAACGCTCCCTCACACTCTCTCTCTCTCTCTCTCTCTCTCTCTCTATATCTCTCTCTTTATCACACACATCATACAACATATCTAAGCGTCGTCCTTCATTTATCCTTTGGCCCGTGCATGAAGTGCGAGTAGAACTCAATCAGCTCACGTTGAGCGCCAAACAAAACTCACGTGCAAACACTTTACAGCACCAGCACCAACACCAGCAACAGCAGCAGCAGCAGCAGTAGCCGCAGCAACGACAGTCGCAGCAACACCAGCAGCAACAGCATCTTCTTCTCCCTGCTAACACCAACTACTGCTTCTACTTCAGTTTCCACTTGTTTTCTGCTTTTGAAGTGCAATTTAGCGATGCCACAGATTTTTTTTTTTTTTTTACCCTCAGCTGTGCTTCAAGTACATCTGTATATATATATATGTGTGTGTGTGTGTGTCTCTCTGTTTGCGTGTGTGTTTGGTAATTAATGCAACAAGAGAAGAAAAATTGCGTATGTACAAAAAAAAAAAATAAAAAATTAAGAGCAGGTGTAGCAAAGGTTCAAACATTGCATGTGTTGTTGCAACATGTTGCTTTAAAGCATCAATCAAAAAAAGATACAAAAAAAAAAGGAAAATTTCATTAACAAGTTAAGCGCATTAGGAATCTGTGAAAAGCGCAGCTCAGCTGCAAAGCGAAACATAGAAAACTAATTGCAATGCAAATAAATTTGCTCAAAGTCGTGAATTTAGCTTTGAGTTTGAGTTTGATTGCCAAATGAATTGCATACAAAATAATTTTGTTTTATTTCTTTTTTTTTTAATTTTATTGCAATTTAATTTATTTTTATATATTTATTTCTATTTTTATAATAGTAAAATTATTTAGTTAATAATTTAATAAAATTTTATTTAACTTTATTTATTTGTGTTTTGTTTTATTATTATTAATTTTTATTTTAAATATATTTAATATAATTTTATTTTTATTTTATTATTACTTTTTTTATTACTTTCTATTTTAATTTTATTTAATATAATTTTATTTTTATTTATTTGACTTTAATTTATTTTATTTAAGATTTTTATTATTTTGTTTTATTTTATTTTATTTTTTTTATTTTATTTTATTGCAATTTAATTTATTTTTATATATTTATTTCTATTTCTATAATAGTAAAATAATCTAGTTAATAATTTAATAATATTTTATTTAAATTTATTTGTTTTTTTTTTATTATTATTATTATTATTATTAATTTTTATTTCAAATATATTTAATATAATTTTATTTTTATTTATTTGACTTTAATCTATTTTATTTAAGATTTTTATTTATTTTGTTTTATTTTACTTTATTTTTGTTTTATTTCAATTTCATCAATTTTTTTTTAATTTTGTTTTTATTTTATTTTATTTATGTTAAAAATATATTAAATTTTATTTTTGTTTTCTTTTTCTTTGCACATTTTTTTTGTATTATTTTTTTTAAGTGTTTCAAGTGCAACAATTGATTTTTTGTGTCTAATTGAAGATTTTCAACAAATTTCAACAGCAGCGCAGAAATATGTAAATATAAGTTTAACATTGCCTTTACATAATTCTGTTAAGTCTTTTGTTTAGCTTATTACTTTATTTGTATATTATTTTTTTTTTTTTGTTATTTTTTAACTACACTAAACACTTTATGAGAATTTGGGGCAACGTTTTTAAGCACTTGAAATATACAGCAAGCGACTTGGCTTCACCCTCAGTTCCCCATGCCCCATGCCCCATTGTCCTGTCGCGCCCCCTTGACATACAGAGAGAGCACATGATATACACCTTGACGGTACGGCGATGCGATGAGTTCAAGTGCCATTAACAACAGTTCGCGGTTCAACGCGCTCCATAAACTGCACAAAACGCCTCAACGCATTTCGCCAACGCGAAAACCGCACTTGAAAGCGTAAAGAAAAAAACACAAAAAACAAAAAGCAGCAAAAATTGTATAAAAAAAAACAGGCAAAAGAGAAAAGGCAACGGTATTTTAAAGTGCAAATCTTGTTGTTGTTGTTGTTGTTTATGTTGTTGTAAGGACTTTAAGAGCGTTTTGCCCACAAAATGATATAAACAAACACACAATTTGCGCCACTTAGCAGCAAATGGAGAAGGCTATTAATAATTCCGATTTTTTTTTTTTTTTCTTGTTGTTGTTGCGTGTGGCCAGCCGCAAAAAAGCGCAAGCAAAAAGTAGCCCCATCGCCTACACTAAGCTCTCTCTCTTTCACTCTCTCTCTCTCTGTGTGCCGCTCGGTGTCTCTCACTCTGCAGATAATAAGAAAATATGACTTTGTGTGTTGGAGCTTGAGGCTTTTGCGGCCAAGACGACCACAAATGGCAAAAGCTGCCAGAAAGAGACAGCCAAAGAATGGAAAAGTAAAAGAAAGACAGAGAGAGAAAGAGATAGAGAGTGGTAGAGAGTAAAGCGTCAAAGAAACATGAGTAAAACATGCCGAGACGCGCTTGTAAAACAAGCCAACAACAAAACAATAAATTGAGAACGGCAACGGCAGCAGAACTCATAAACAATGTAATAATAAGGCCAAGACTCTCTTACCATTTACCCATCATTCTCTACCTTCCACAGACTTTGTGTGTTTTGTTGTTGGCGCTACTTACAATACGCAGCGCCCTCTGGCGGCCAATGCAACTAAAGACGTCTGTTTGTGGTGGCGCCCTCTATGACTTGACTTATAAATCTTAGTTAAAGTTCTTTGCGCACTTTAATTGAGCTTCATTAGAAAGCAACAACAAACAAAAACAAAATGCTAATTGTGATAAGAGCTGTGTGAAGTGTGTGTGAGAGAGAGAGAGAGAGAGAGAGAGAGAGAGAGTTAATAAGTAAGAATGAAATATATAGCCTTGCCAGCATATGTAAAGTGAAGAGTTCTATAGAGAAAGTGATAGAGCGAGAGAATGTACTATCGCTGCTATTCATGCTGCCAGCTCTAAAGTTTTAACGCTTTCTTTTGTTTGCTCAAGAATTTTGCAATTTCATTTATGAAATGAAATTAACTTGCAAATTTAATTGCATTTTGTCTGACATGCTGTGAAACGACAGATAAAGACAGATAAAGAGAGAGAGAGAGAGAGAGAGACAGTAAAAGAGATAGATAAGAAGAGATATAGACCGATTGGCAGGATATGATAAAAATCATTTGCTATTGCATTGACAGCATGACAATTTTTAATTAAATTCATATTCATATTTGCTGCTGCTGCTATTGCTGCTGCTGTTACTGCTGCTGCTGCTGCTGTTGCTGCTACTGTTTATTTTAGCTTCTTTCTCTTACATTGCTTGCTGAGTAAATTTGTCAAAGTTGTAATATCAAAGGCAAATAATAATTATGCGAGAATTTGCAGATTAAATGTGAATTAAAAAAAAAAAGTTGAATTTATTAATTTGATAAATTGCAAAGCGAAATAAAAATCGCAAAAAAATAAACTGCAAAAAAAAAAAAAAAAATTATTTCTTTTATTCATTTTTGTTTTATTTTTTGTACTGTGAAAAATGGAAAGAAAAATCGTGTAATAAATAAACTTTAAAGCATAAAGTTAATTAAAATGGATTAAAAATTGATTTATTATAATAAACAACAAATCTCGCTGTCAGTTTCTCTTATTTTCTCTCTCTCTCTCTTTCACTTCTTCCGTTTCTTTCCGCTTTGTATTGCTTGATCTGCCTTCTCTCTCTCTCTTTCTCTCTCTCACTGTTTCTCTAGTTCTACAAACTTTTTTTTTTGCATCCTTGCGGCATATGCTGGCAATAAAAATTCCTATTGCCATAATTGCTAAGCGTCTATAAAGTTGCTTCGCGTTGCCATTTACCACAACAAGTTAGTGCACCCCAGTTGCAAAAAAAACCTCTGCTGCTGCTGTTGCTGCTGTTGCTGCTGCATATAGTCGGAATATATATGCACTAGAAAAAGTCGATCTATTACCACAGGGGAGGAGTAGAAAGCAGAAAAAAAAGAAAAATAAACAAGCTAAAAATTCAGCTAAATTCAGCTGCGTTTAAAATATTGCAAAAACGTTACGGCTAGCGCGCTCTCCAGAGAGAGAGTGAGAGTGAGAGAGACATAGAGTTCAAAAAGCTAAAAGTTGCGCCATTTTTCTCACTTTCCCCCACTCTCTCTCACTCTCTCTGTGTTACCTTAACGCTGCCCAGTGGTCGCGAAACATACATAGCAAAGGGAGGTCAACAGTCAGCAGAATGTTTGCCCAGCTGATCCACAGGCTTTTAAAGCCAGGCTATAACAAGCTATTGCTATAGCTCTTGGTTCCTGTTGCTGTGTTGCTGCTGCTGTTGCTGCTGCTTTTGCTGCAGATGAAGCGTGGCATTACATCTGTGACGTCGACCGGAAATTATGTAAATTTAAGTGTTTCGCCTTGTTGCTGCCTCGTCTCTGGTTGCTGCTGCTGTTGTTGTTGTTGTTGTTGTTGTTACGCCCCACGCGTTTGTTTTGCTTTTTTGCCACTCTTAACATGGCAATGAAAACATGAAAGCAAAAACGACGGCAATAACCGATAAAAAAAAACAACAACAACAAGCAGAAGAAGAACAAGCGGCCCTAAAGAAAAGTTCTTTTCACTCGCTTTCCAAACAAAAAAATTTTCCACATTTGGTTTTTTTTTTTGTTTTCGCCGCCCTTCGCCACTTGTTCTTGCTGTTGTTGTTCTTGTTTCCGGGGCAAGTTTTGGGGGGTGTGTTTGTGTGCGTGTGTGTGTGTGGCGCGTTGCCAGCAAAAGTTTTCGTAATTGTTTTTGCATTTGTGGCGCTTACACACACACACACACACACACATATTTATATATATAGCTATATGTATATATAGAACAGTTGGAGCCCCTGTACAGCTGGGGAAGCTTGGCCGAGGCCCAAATGTGTCCTTTGGTGTATTAAAAAGTTTTTAGAGCATTCTCGCCGCGTTTGCCGGCCCAACACACACACACACACACACACACACACGTTTTGCACATTTCTGTTTGCTGCATGGTGCGTCCTGTGCCCAGGGTTCTGCCTTGTCCTGGACTGCCAGCATTTCTCCATTGCTCCATTGCCCATTAACATTTTATATGCAATTATGATTATTTTACCATTGTGCATTTGCGGTAATCTTTGGGGAGCGTAACGTTTGCTCCAAAGTTTTCTTCTTTTTTTTTCTGTGCCAACAAAACAAATTTAATGGGCATGCGGCCAGTTTCAGTTTCAATTTCAGTTTCAGTTGAATTGAAATGAAAGCAAACGCTATAATCAAATGCCATTCGATCGGGGATGAAGATAAAACTGTAACTATAACTGAGAGTGAGCAAGAGTGAGCAAGAGAGAGAGAGAGAGAGCGAAAGAGAGAGAGAGAAGAGTTGAGGAAAGTGATGAAGTAAACACATGTTGCGGTTTTGTTGCAAAATGAAATTTAATTGAAAAATAAAAGCGAGACAACAGCTTGTGGCAACTTATAAATTTAAGTATTCATTTACAGGGTATTAAGCGTACAAGCAACAAGTTGTATGTTGAGAATGAATTTCAATGAATTTCTCATTGGTTGATAGAGAGAAGAGTAACTTGTGTTACATTATCAAAATGTTTTTTGATGCTAGATTACAGGGTATTAATCGTCGAGCAACAAGTTGTATGTTGAAAAAAATTCAATGAATTTTTGATTGATCGATAGAGAGAAGAGTAACTTGTCTTACTTCTTCTAAATTTTTTTGGATACTGGATTACAGGGTATTAATTGCATAGCAACAAGTTGTATATAGAGAAAATCAATGAATTTCTATAGTCCCTAGAGAGCACAGAGAAAAGATTGAAAAGTTAAACTTAACACACTTTGGATTAACGTTTTTTTAAATATTTTACAGGGTATTAAACGACTAGCTGCAAGATATATTTGACTAGCTGCAAGATATATTTGACTAGCTGCAAGTTATCCTTTGTTGGTAGAGAGAAAACAAACACTTCACTCACTTCTATTTAATATTTTTAATATTAATTTACAGGGTATTAATCGTCGAGCAACAAGTTGTTTGTAGAGAAAATCAATGAATTTCTATAGTCCCTAGAGAGCACAGAGAAAAGAACGAGAAGTGAACCTTAACGCAGATTTGATTAACGTTTTTTAAAATATTTTACAGGGTATTAAACGACTAGCTGCAAGATATATTTGACTAGCTGCAAGTTATCCTTTGTTGGTAGAGATATTTTTATAATATTTTCAATATTAATTTACAGGGTATTAATCGTTGAGCAACAAGTTGTTTGTAGAGAAAATCAATGAATTTTTGATTGATCGATAGAGAGAAGAGTAACTGGTCTTACTTCTTCTAAATTTTTTTGGATACTGGATTACAGGGTATTAATTGCATAGCAACAAGTTGCATGTAGAGAAAATCAATGAATTTCTATAGTCTATAGAGAGCACAGAGAAAAGATTGAAAATTTAACCTTAACACACTTTGGATTAACGTTTTTTTTTAAATATTTTACAGGGTATTGAACGACTAGCTTCAAGATATATATGACTAGCTGCAAGATATCCTTTATTGGTATAGAGAAAACAAACCCTTTTAGTCACTTCCATTTAATATTTTCAATATTAATTTACAGGGTATTAATCGTCGAGCAACAAGTTGTTTGTAGAGAAAATCAGTAAAAATCTTTTTTTTTAGCATCAAATGGCAGAACAGCTGTAGAACATGTTTAAACAAAGCTTCAACTCGCTTTAAAGAGCTTAACTTGCTTTCGCACACTGTTTCTCTCTCTCTTTTACACACACACAGGCACTGCCTTTCTCTGCGTTGTATAATACTGTAAATCAAAAGGCTTTTTCAGTCATCGAATTATGCAAGTTGCAGTGTCACTTCATTGTTTATTATGCGTTGAACGAATCCAATCATTCATTTCATTTTTGCAACTCTTTGCCAACACTCTACGCCTCCGCCTCCGCCTCCGTAACTGTCACTATCAGGAACACTGCTCGAAGTGCTGCTAGAAACCTGTAGAAAGCTGTCAACATCTACATTTTACATACGATAGATAACATGTACATACAACTGACACACACTCTGTCATCGCTCATATGCCAAGAGAGGAAGAGAGAGAGAGACAAACAACGGCAGAGCCTACCACATACATGTGCAACATGAATGTCTGCAACAGCCAAACATTATTATTTTTTTTTTTTTTTTTTACATTTTCTCTTGTCTCTTTTGCTCTTTGCATGTTGAAATGCGTCGCTTTTGCTTTACATATTAGGTATGGCTGAACAATGTGAAAGGACATTGAATTTGACCTCTAGGTGTGTTCCTATGTCTCTGTGTGTGTGTGTGTCTGACTGCAGTAGCTTGTGGTATAACAGCAGCAGCAGCAGCAGTAGCCGAAGCCATTCTGTGGTCATTAGCCTAAACCAAAGCTGACTTTACTCTCCTTACAGATTTTGTGCAGAATTTGCAAAAAAAAGAAATAACATGGAAAAGTAAAAGACAAAAAAGAATGAGAAATAGTAGAAGAAGATCAAAAGCAAAAGCAAAGCAAAAAAAAAAAAAATATTCGTATCCACAAAATGCGATGGCGACACAAATCTTCTTTATTGCTGCTACGTTTTTGCATGCACAGACAGGTAGCAAGGCAGTGTCATGCATGTATGTGTGTGTGTGTGTGTGTGTGTGTGTGTGCGTATGTGTGTGTGCGTGTTGAATTTGACAAGAGCACATTAGATGGCCCTAGACAAACAACTAATGGCCTTTTAAGGCATTTTGTAGTCGGCCTCAGCGTGCAGCTATTATTGCTCTTCCTGCTCTCATCTCTCTCTTCTTGGAGCTTGATGCTGCTGCTGCAAGCAGCTGAAAGGTATCGAGTAGCACAGGTGTCGGTCCGCTATAGCTATAGCTTTGACTACGGCTTTTCAATCCGTACGGCATGTTGTTTTAAATTAAAAATCTACACACACACACACACAGACAGCAAGAGAGACTGGCAGAGAGAGAAAGAGAGCGAGAAGAAGAAAAAGCAAACAGACAACGTTACGAAATATTTTCCATGTTTGCAGTTTTTGGTCACCCAAAAATATGATTTATGGTTATACTTGAAGCTACGGCTATTCGTTTTTGGAGCTTGACTAGGACTGCTGCTGTTCCTCTGCTGCTGCTGCCGTTTCTCTGCTGCTGCTACTGCCACTGCCACTGCTGCTGCCACTGCTTCTTCTTCCTATATATATATATATGTATTTTTATTGGATTTGTTCAGCTGTCCGAGCACTCGAGTTGCTTTCAGAAATATTGCGCATACGCCGCATTGCACGTCCACAGCAAATCGAATTCACAATTTTGGGGGAAAAGTCTGGACTGCAGTTTCCACTATGTGACCCTCACTATGCCCCTGCTTTTGTAACTCTCTTGCAGTATGCGCTTTAAACATTCTTCAGAAAAACTTCAGTTGGCATTGTGCGCGAGCAGCTCTCGCTCTCTCGCTGCACATGAACGGCCAATTATACGCACGTTCCATGCTTCCATACGCTGTGTGAATCCATTTACTAAAGGCCTGCAAGGGCGCCCAGCAGGCATTACTGGCACAGTGTCTACTAAGTGTACGTTGAAAGGGGGATGGGGGGGACAGCCACAGTCAGTTCATGACTTGATTATCATCGCTCGTTGCACTTGCACTTGCACAGCTGATGGCAAACTGCATTTGCATCTGGCATGTGGCAACTGATGAAGTTGCATGCCACGTTTCTGGCGACTACCAACGAGTCGTAGCAGTAGCATTTAGTCGTAGTAGAAAGAGAATTTGAGCCATGTAAAGATGACGCTCAACGCATCCACACGAAATGCCGGAATGACTTACAAATTTAGTCAAATTGTGTAAATGTGTTGATAAAATATTTACTACAGTGAAGCGAGACTAATGCGACTTGATATGCGCATACAGCAGGAATTATGAGCTTAAGAACAGTAAAAGTTTTATGAAATATACTTACGATATTAATAGTTACGCTAAGTATTTTTTTTTTTTTTTTGTATTTTTTCTGGTATTTTTTTGGTATTTTTCTGGTATTTATTTGTTATTTTTATTGTAAATTAAAGATATTTTTCCAATATCTCTCCAGTATATAATAGTTACGCTATGTAATGCTGAAAATTGTTGTGGTATTTTTTTGGTATTTTTCTGGTATTTTTTGGTATTTTTCTGGTATTTTTTTGGTATTTTTCTGGTATTTTTTGGTATTTTTCTGGTATTTTTTTTTGTTATTTTTTTTGGTATTTTTTTGGTATTTTTTTTGGTATTTATTTGTTATTTTTATTGTAAATTTAAGATATTTTTCCAGTATCTTTTCAGTATATAATAGTTACGCTAAGTAAATGCTGATAATCATCTGGTATTTTTTCTAGTATTTTTTTTGGTATTTTTCTGGTATTTATTTGTTATTTTTATTGTAAATTTAAGATATTTTTCCAGTATCTTTTCAGTATATAATAGTTACGCTAAGTAAATGCTGATAATCATCTGGTATTTTTTCTAGTATTTTTTTTTTGGTATTTTTCTGGTATTTATTTGTTATTTATATTGTAAATTTAAGATATTTTTCCAGTATCTCTCCAGTTTATAATAGTTACGCTAAGTAAATGCAGAAAATTGTTGTGGTATTTTTTTGGTATTTTTCTGGTATTTTGTTGGTATCTTTGCGGTATTTATTTGTTATTTTTATTGTAAATTTAAGGTAATTTTCCCAGTATCTTTCCAGTATATAATAGTTACGCTAAGTAAATGCTGATAATCATCTGGTATTTTTTCTAGTATTTTTTTTTTGGTATTTTTCTGGTATTTATTTGTTATTTTTTATTGTAAATTTAAGGTATTTTTTTTGGTATTTTTCTGGTATTTATTTGGTATTTTTATTGTAAATTTGAGGTATTTTTCCAGTATCATTCCAGTATATAATAGTTACGCTAAGTAAATGCTGATAATCATCTGGTATTTTTTCTAGTATTTTTTTTTGGTATTTTTCTGGTATTTATTTGTTATTTTTTATTGTAAATTTAAAGTATTTTTCCAGCATCTCAATTTTAAATTTAGCTGCTGATTTGCATAGTTAATAATGATTTTTTTCTAGTATTTATTTAGTATATTTTTATTTTTTTTTATTTTTTTCACATTTTTCTTGCTTTTCATTAAAGTTTTGCAGGCAAATCTATTTTATTTTTGTTAATTTTATTAGTATTTTGATTTGGTATTTTTCATTATATGTGCTCGAATTTATACCCTTACTATTTGTGGCTCACACAATATACACTTGGCCTTTGCTACTGTCCTTGTATATGATAATTTCTATAAGTATTTTTTGTGCTAACGTCAACACAATTTTCGGCCACTTTGCTTATCATACACATTCACACACACAAACACACACACATAACTGCACACAAAGTGTAGGCGTGGCTGAGAGTAGTAGGCGGCACTATCAGGTAACGGGCCAACTGTGCAGCCAAGTGCAAAAAAGTATGCACATTAATTCAAGTAAAAATAAATTATAAAAGCAAAAGAGCCACGCGGCAATGCACAGCCAGCGTCGACGCTGATGTCGACGCTGATGCTGCTGCCAACGTAACCGTTGACTTTTCGCTGCTTGTGCATTTTATGACGTTTAATGTGTTTCTGCTGTCAGCGGCAGAAGTTTGTAAAGCGCGCACACTGCTGCTGCGCTGCGCCGCGCTACGCTGACGTCGACGTCGCGACGTTTTGCAACTTTTCAGCAGCAGCGTTGAGTGCATTTTGTTGATTTATAATAAAATAATGTAAAAATATTACACAATAATGAATGCGCGCGGGGTGCGATGTCTGTCTTACATCTCTCTCTCTCCCCCTGTCTCCCTCTCACACACACTTCAGATCTCTCATACTTATTGTATATCTATCTCTTTCTTTAGTATCGTTGTCTGCCTGCGTCTGTCTGCAGGTTCGCCATAAAATATGAAAGAAGCAAATGTTCAGAGCAACAACAACAACAAAAAAAAAAGTTGCGAAAAGAAAGCATAAAAAAAAAAAAAACACACACACACACACACAGAGCAAACGAAAGAAAGAACAAGAATATGAAATATGCGGAAAATAAAACTTTTAACTAAAATTATATATGTAATGGCATGTAACATACACACACACACACACAGCAGTGGTATATGTGTGTGTGTGTGTGTGTATGTTTGTTGGTTTGTCATATTGTTTACGTTCACTTCTTGGCCATTTTTCTTTTGGCCAGGGGTTGCCTTGAAAATTTATGCGACACTTTGAACACTGTGACTGTGCCCTACATTTTAACCAGACTCAACACTGAGAACTTACCAACAGCTAAAAGCCTCAAGAATTATTTACTTATATAATAATACTATATATATATTTATATTTATATGACAATGAACAATCTGTAAAATATTACATAATAATTTTGTTATAGTCAAAAGTTTTATTACAACTTAACATCATGTTAAACAGATTTGTTAAAAACACTGTTAAGTTTCTTTGTTAAGCAACATGACACGTAACAATCTTAAAATAAATTTGATTTATAATAAAATTCGATGAGAGCTTTGTAATATGCTCGCATTGTTAGTGTGTAGTGCATAAAATATAGTAAAACTTGAGCTAACTTGCAATATTCAACGCTCTCAAAAGTCAACACTTACAATCTGTTCTTGTCCCTGTATCTCTCTCTGTGTGTGTGTGTGTGTTATGACGTTTTAGTTCTTGCAACTTTATCGCGCCAGAAATTGCATCATATTTCAAGCAAGAGCGCGACAAAATATAAAAAATACAAAGTTTATACAACGGCAGAGACAAGTTTTTTTTTTTCTTACCTGTTCAAACACACACACATACACAGCGCACACACATACATACTGACAAAGCATGTTAACGTTCAGTCAACAGTAAGAACGACATCAACACATGTCAAAAAAAACCCAAAAACCAGCGAAGACTAGCAAAAGAGAAACATGAGAAGTAGAGCAACAGCAGCAGCAAGAAAAGTTACGTCTGAAGTATAAGAAACTTTTTGTTGTTGCGGCGACCACGCTGCGTATGAGTAATGCGAGACAAAGTTGAAATGACCTTTTCATAAGGAAATCGCTTGCCATTTATATATACTATATAACCATTCATATATATAGACACACACAAAGAAAGAGATAGATAGATATAGAGATAGAGCAAGTTTATTAAAACGTTATGCGCTCGACGCTTGATTATAATTTATTTATTCTTACAGCGCAATCCTTGGCATAATTTTGAAAATGTTGAGATAAAAGCGTAGTATGCACATAATTAATGAAAGACCAAATGTCGTCTTCAGCAGCGTATGCAGCACAAGCATTCTATATCAACGATAGAAAGAGCAGAGAGAAAGAGAAAACGGAAACGGAAACAGAAAGAGATATACATATAGATATATAGATATATATATAGATATAGTTATACAAAGGCAGTGAGCAAGAGCAAGAGCAAAGAATGAAAATAAGAAATGCAGCAGCAAAAAAAAAAAGGAGCCAAAACAAAGTGTAATTAAAAAGTACTTAGTGCACACTCATTCTCTCTTCATTCTTGCTTCTTTTACACTTTTACTACTTCATATTGCTTGGCTCTAGCTGCTGCTGCAGCTTGCTGCTGATGTTGCTACTGCTGCCAGTTTTGTGTTTCACTCACCTGCGATAAATAGTTTTGCGCTGTTGTAATTTATTATCGTTAGCGTTATCCTTAAAGAAATAACGCCTGATGCCGCTAAGATACGAACGAAAATATTCGCTCCAATTAATTGTCGCTATGTTAAACTGTAGCTTTTCACGCTCAGCCAATGGCAGACGTGCATTCAATTCATCAATGTTACGATGCGCAAACTTCCATTCCTTCAGGCCAAACCAAGACATCATATTGATTATGCGCGAGATTTTACGATATGCCTTCACATAGCTAAAAATAACAAAAAAAAAAAAAGTATAAGAAATAAAATGTATAGATAAAATGTGTAAGGAGAAGCAGCAGGCAGCAGGCAGCAGCAGGCAGCAGCTGACGTAAAGAAAATAGTTCATAAAGTTCAAAGTATTGATTACCTCAGCTAATTGGCAGCGTGCTGCGTTTCACAAAAAAAAAAGCTTCATAAATAAATGCCAAATGGCGCTGGATAATGCGCACTAATTGCAATTTGTTAAATATAACGCATACGACATGTTGTTCAACAGCAAAACGCGCAAAAGTAACAAGTTTATTATATATGAAATTGAGACTGAAACACTGCACACTAAATACACTGCAACTATAAACTAAGTATGATTATTATTAAATTTTTGTAATTATTCATAAATTTTCTATATTTATTTTTATGATAAAAATTTTTTTTAATAATTGCAGCAAATATAGTTGCAATTATTGTTAGTTATTCGCCATTCGTTATCACATAGTCAATATACTTTTATCTTTAATGTGTCATCGCACAGTTCAATTGCCTTTCAATGTAGCATTTAAAATCCATTCAATGCAACAAAAACCCGAAACCCACAATAGAAGCAACTAACTTGTAGCAACAGCAGTAGCAGCAGCAGTTGCTGGACAATCTCATTGAGTATCTCTTTTTGCTCTTTTCCACTCTCTACTTCTCACATTATTCACAGTGTGTGTGTGTGTATGCGTGTGTACTTACATGCGCTTTTGTCCGGTGGCCATGGCAATTAAATCTAAAATATAAGCTGGGATATTGTGCAAGAAAAATGCAATTGCACAATGCAGAGGCTTCGATGGTATTATAACGTACGAGAAGCACCTGTGACAATAATGCGGTCCAATGGGTTTACCCAACCCCCACAATTCGCCATTGTAGCCGAATGTCGATGTTGATAGCGAATGGCAATGGCCAATGTCCAGATCCCAGGTTCACAAACATACAGAGTGTGTAGAGAGAGAGAAAGAGAGCGAGGGAGAGAGAGCAACAGTCGTTTTCCATTGCCATACGATTTTGGTTTAGTTGCCATTTTTCCCCCGTTGTTTTTTTTTTTGGATGAAGAGGTTCAGGTTCAGGCACCGTTCGAGGTTCGAGGTTGTGAGGTTTTTGTGTTTTGTTATCCCGTCGCATGTTTGCCAGGTTTTTCGTTGTCGTCGTTTTTATTTATATACATGTGTATATATGTGTGTGTGTGTATGTTTTTGGGTTTTATGGTTTAGGTTCGATTCGGTTCGGTTCAGTTGGGTTGGCATGTGTGTACAGAGAGAAATAGAGAAAGAGAAAGAGAGAGAATTGCATTGTTTCATGGTATTAGCAGAGTGTAGATAAATTTTCCTAAAATAGAAAAAAAAAACAAAAACACATTCGCCGCAGCCAATAGAGAAATACAGCAATATTTAAGCATTTGGATTAGACGTGCATGCAATATGGCAATACTTCGTGAATGGATAAGGTGCCACAAAATTGAAATTCAACAAAGAATATTTATAGCATAACATAACACACACATGTGTGTGTATGTGTGTATGTATGTGTGTTTAGATTTACCAAAGCGCCTTGTCGAATGGCTCATGAAATCCCTGACGCGACAGTTGCATATATTGTCCCCAAGTAATATTGTTCACATCGGATACATAATTATAGACGGGTAGTTCCGATTTACCATCAAGTTGTAGTTCACGTTGATCGTATCTGAAATTTTAATTGATTTTTTAATCTGGGAATTTAAATATAATATATAAAATGAACTAGTTCCATTAAAAAGAACTAAGGGACGACTGGATATATATTATATATTCACTATTTTTTATGAATTTCGACCCTGTTATGAGTTATTCTCCTCCAAAAGATTCTTAAAAGCTCACAACAAATATTTCCATGAACTAAAAACTAGTTCACTGGCTTATGACACTAGCTGAATGTGAGAAATTAACCAAAGAACTAGTTCCATGAACTTTTTAAAAACTCCCCCTCATGCGTTATCCTCCTCCAAAGATTCTTAAAAGCTCACAAAAAATATTTCCATGAACTACAACAGTAAGCTGAACGTTTGCCAAAGAACTAGTTCCATGAACTTTTTAAAAACTATTTGAAATGTTGTTTAAGTTATGAACCTAACAGCTTACAGCAAATCTCCAGAAAAAAAAAGAAGCTAGTTCCATGAACTGTTATTTATATGAATTTTCACACAGACTTTTACGCTGCTTATATTAAAGTTTTGTTTGAGCTGCAACAACAACAAAAATAAAAATAAAAATAAAAAAAAAAACTTTCTTTCCCCTTAAAAACACAAATTAAGCAACTGCAACTAGAGCTTAGAGCTATTTTCTCTTTCCGCCCTTTTACCAATTGAATGAAACACACACCGAGAGAGAGAGAGAGAGTAAGTGAGAGAGAAACTAACCTTCTAGCAATATCCCAGGCGGTGGCTATCATGGCATTCACCACATAATCGGCGGGCACCATATTCGCCTTACAGTTCGCAGTACCGTAAATACAACGTACGAGTCCCCGGGCCGACCAAGTGCATAAACCTGATGGCCCATACAAATTATCAGTCCAGCCGGGAAATGGATCCTTGTACGTTGACATTACTGCAAATAAATAAGAATTAATGGTTGCTTTGTGTTGGCCAACGGAGACTAGCTAAAAACAGAAACTGTTGTTGATTTTTAGACAGCATCTGCACTATGCTATGCTACATGCCACATGCCACACCCCCTAAACCCTCTCCATACCTCTATACAACTGCTAACTGATATGCCTGACTCCCAATTGCAAGTTTTGCACTTGAATTTTCTTTCTTCTTTCATTTCTTTTTTTTTTTTTTTATTCTCCCTCCTAACATTTCTATATTTTTTCCGTCGTTTTATTTTTTTTTTTTGTATGTATTTTGCTGTTTGGGGGCAGCAAGGATATAGCTAGGATATGCTTTGGCATTTTTGTGTTAAAATAAATGAAAATTTGTTTGCGCTTTGTTACTGAGCTGCAGAGCTGCTTCTGCTAGAATCGTAGAGTGTCTAGAGTTAGAGCTGTAGCATTTTTTTTTTTTTTTTGGCCTTTGTTTTCGTTACGTTACGTTGCATTTTGTTTCGTTTCGTTTCGGTTTTGGCCGTCTGATGTCTGACATCGTTGCACACGCTCACTAAACAAACAAAAAAACAAAAAACTTTTTTCCACATACATTTATCTGCTAAAGCAGCAGCTACACTTCACTTCCAAACAATCCTGGACTCTCTCCAACTCCATACACGACTCGACTCGAACTCTTCGACTTTGGTCCCTTGTCGTTATCCTGAAATGCAACGTTGTTTTGCAATTTTTCACAAAATTTTAAATATTTCTTTCTTTTTCTCTGCTGCTACTGCTGCTGCTGCTGATGCTGCTGCTTCTATCTCTTCTAAGCTGATCCTTTGGGGCTATGTCCAAGTCCTAGCTCAAGCATCTGCTGTTGCATTTCAAATATTCTTACTCTGCTTCCCATCTGCCATCAAAAACTATACTGCACAGTCTACCCCCAGGAGCATTTTGTGGGCTAATTATCTGACAATTAGTTTGTAAAGTAAACTTTAAGACCACAGGAAAAAGTACTGTTGCAATTTTTCAACAAATTCTTACCAATGGGTGGACGAAAAATGCCAGCGGGTAAATGGAATGCACGATGATTGACTAAATTCTCGGCACATTTCTTAGTCATTGTATATGTATTTGGCATTTGGCCAATAAGACAATGACGTAATTTCTCCAGTGTCTCATCATCGAAAGTGCGATAGATCTGTATATAAGTTTATCAGTTTTATTACTTTAATTTAAATAAATTTTTAAGGCAATCAGTGTATGAATATAAACCATAATAATATTCATCATAATATTCATGAATACTATTTACTTTTTGGAGTATGAATACTCGTCATACATACCTGCATGATTTTTTCGTAACCAATTTCATTCTCATACACTTGTTCCTTGATAAATTTGCGATTGCAATTGCAATACAGTGTTGAAATGTGTACGAATGACTGTTGCACAGCATCGAAATTGCCACACACACAATGCATGGAGGGGGGAGGTAAGAGGCATAAAGAGATGGAATGTATATGCATATGTATGTATATGCATGTAGGCGTGCCAGCATGTCGAATGTTGATTGAATTGTGTTGAAATTGTTTGCACGCCGCGGCCGTAAAAATATGCAACAACACAGAGTAAAAAGTATTGCGTTGTAAACAAAAAAAAAAAGAAGGATATAAAAATCCAAATACACACAAACACAGATAGCAAATAAATACATGCACATACACTCACACACATACAGACATGCACGCATCGAGTTACTCAGAGAGTTGTAAATATTAAAATTCATACACAAATATTTTTGTATGCAGACATGAGAATTATGCATTTTGGTTACTTAAATGCAATAAATGTGAAAATAAAAAAAATTTTAAATCAATTGCAAATAAAACAGTAGCTAGCAAATCATAGTTGAAATACATAACCCAAGCATTACATAACCACAAATCTATTTAAATTTCGCAAAAACCACAACATAAAAATCACCAAAAGTAAATTTCATGAGTTGTGCCCAAAAATAACTGTCCAATCATAGCAAAATAATATGCAATATTTACATATTGCTGACTAAAAATGAGTTTGAAATAGATTTGAAAATATTTGCTAGTAGAATTTTATGCTAAATCTCTGAATATATTTTATTTTATATAGTTGAAATTTTATAGATTTGCGATTTAAATGCTCATGAAGATGATTATGAAGAATAGTAAAAAAAATGTATATCGAGCGAAATATATGATCTTAAAGTGATCAGATCTCTGCATCTATTTAAGCTAGGCAGCTGAAATTTCTTATACATTTGCTATACTTAATTTTTCTTACTGCTGACTAAAAATGAGTTTGGAATAAATTTGAAAATATTTGCTAGTAGAATTTTATGCTAAATCTGTGAATATATTTATTTTTTATATAGTTGAAATTTTATAGATTTGCGATTTAAATGTTATTGATTATGCTGAGTAGTAAACAAAAATTTTTATTGAGCGAGATATATGATCTTTAAGTGATCAGATCTCTGCATCAGATCTCTGCATCTCTGCTAGGCAGCTAAAATTTCTTATACATTTGCTATGCTTAATTTTTTCTCATAATCTTTTCATTTTGTTTGCTTAACTTTAACTTGAAGTATTTCCTTAGACTTTTGATGAAGAAACATTAATACATTGACTAAACTCTAAGCACATTTACTACACATATGTATGTTTATTTTACCTTTAACTGTGTCATTTGCATAGCCAAATCGAGTATCTTCTTGGTGCCAAGAACATTAATGTCAATAGCATCGCTTAGTTTTTCATTGAATTTTACCGATGCGACAACATTGAAGACAATCTACAAAAAAAAAAAATGAATGAAAAGTAATGCATATTAAAATTGAAAAATGTCAGTAACAAAAGCACGAGCAACAACTGAGACAACAATAACAACAACTACAACAACAACTACAACAAC
Source organism: Zaprionus obscuricornis (assembly GCA_037044475.1). NCBI lineage: Eukaryota > Metazoa > Arthropoda > Insecta > Diptera > Drosophilidae > Zaprionus > Zaprionus obscuricornis. Next base: position 48,404 of record JBAMBR010003753.1, read on the forward strand.
AACTAAGACAACAACAAGAAGTAGAAAAAGTGAACAACACAAAAGCGCATACAAAATGCAAGAGAAATGCATGCAAAAACAGAAGCGATTGCAGGATGCAGTTGGTGTCGCATCGCATAACATTGCATTGCATAGCATCTCATCGCCTCGCTTACTCATACACATTCACATGCTGGGCTGCGTTTCGTTGATAACCTCAAAGTCAGCATAGGGGGGACAATGGACTTGCGACAGACATAGTATACAATGCACACACAGAGAGAGAGAGAGCACTATACAGGACATGGCTACACATGCAACAGCAGCAGCATTGAACATCGACAACAAAGCAATTTTAGTTTTAAAACTGTATGCCAGGACTAAGCACATTGAATCCTGTCGCCAACACCAACTGCAGCACATGGAAGTGACTGACTTGTATGCAAAATGTTTTGCAAACAAAATGTACAAAAAAAAAAGAAGAAAAACTGAAAGAAAGCACAAAAAAAAAAATGGTAAAAAGAAAATAGAAAAAGGAAGCGCAACAAACAACAAAATGAGGAACTAAAACACCAAACGGATGCGCCTGGCAGGACAATGGCTCGCGCACGCCAAACACTTGAAGCATGCACAGGAATTTTCATTTATTTATATATTGTTTTTTATAACCAGCAGCAGTAGAGTTTTGCTGCCTGCTGGTGACGCTGCCTGCTGCTGGTGACGCTGCCTGCTGCTGCTTGCTGTCTTTACCTCTGCTACTGCTAGTATTGCGGCTGCGGCTGGAGTACCGCATTTTCACAGTTCTACGTGCCGGGTTTCAATTTTATTTTTTTTTGTTTAAAAGTAGAAAATATCTATTATATATTTTGTATTTTTTTGTTGATTTTTTTTTACAGTTCTTATTGTTGTTGTTGCTGTGTGAAGTGCGGAGAGAGAGAAAAAAAAAATCATAAAAAAGGAAATAAAGCGAGTGCATGGTGTTGTCGTAAACATGGCGGCTGCATTTTGCCAAGGCAAAAACGTAACGTAACGTAACGTAATGCACAAACGGACAAACAAGCGGAAGGACACGCTGAGCGGCTCATTCAAACAGATAGGCAAATACACACAAACACACACACAGACACATATATACGAGGAGTTATACAGTTACACACAAAAGTTTCACACAAAAGTCCATTGATTGAATTGCCAACAAGCAAAGACAACAACAGCAACAACAACTCAACGAAAATGCAATACACACAGCATGTGAAGAGATCGTCGTCTAGCTATTGCCAGCATTCAAGTTGTAACTTCACTTTTGTATTTTGTTGCTGTTGCTGCTGTTGCTGTTGTTGTTGGCAACATTACTCACTTGCACCTCAGACGAGAGCATTGCACGGTCGGCGGCATCAATGTCCAGGTCGATGGCACTGTAATCAGCGCGTATCGGATGCACCTTCTCCAACAACTCGGGGCACTCGCCGCGTATTGTATTGAAAATCTGTTAAAATGTCATAAAATTTTGTTACAGACTCATAAGATGCGCTGTAATTTCAGATGAAGGCATTTATAATTTTTTTTTTTTTTCTGATAATTAAAAATTAATTGCAGAATTTTTTATGCTGTTTTTCTTTTCCTCTTTTATAGTCGTGCATACCTCATTGTAATTTAAATAGCTGTAGGGTATTTTAACAAACTATAAAACTGACGTTCAGCTTTGCATTGTTTGCATTCGGCAGTTGGCGATTGACAGGCAAGTTTACGTGTCTTCTGCTTTTTCATCTTCTCTTTACATTGATTTACACTCGTGCCCGGCAGCAACTCATTTTCAGAGTATTTCCCCATTGCTATATTGACTTACCGACTCATTGAAGAATCCCTGCAAACGTTCCTGTACGCTCATGTTGTCCTTGCTGCGTATCAACATGTAAATTTTACGCAAACCAAAGGCGCGCAACAATTTCTCGGTTAGCACTTTGCCCACAAAACCGGTGCCGCCGGTAATGAGTATCGTGGCATCCCTATAGAAATCTGTAACGGGCATCGCACTCGTTGGCAGAAACATACCACCACCACCAGCAGTAGTAATACCAGCAGCCGCATCAGTACCAGCAGCACCTCCTGCACCATTATCAATACCACAAACAGACGCCACAGCAGCAACATCAGTATCAGCAGCAGCAGCAGCAGCAGCATCAACATTTGCTCCATTGCCATTGCTCATTGTAGATGGCTCGAAGAGTTCCGTATTGCTGCCACGACTGCTACGACGCGAGGAGCTTGTCGATGAGAAGGCTTTGCGTGATGCTTGAAAAAAAAAAAAAACAGTAGAACAAGTAAAATAGTAGTCAAAGATATAGAGAAAGCAAAGAGTAGTAGAAGTGAAGTCTAGGGGGGGGAGGGGAAATGCAGGTATTTCAATATGTGAAAATATAGTTCATGGAAGCTTGAGTGTATGCAGCAGCAGCAGCATAAAGAAAATGGAAAGGAAGAAAGTTTTGCCTTGCACATACGAAACCAATTTTAAAGATTTTCTTACTGAATTCTCTGTGCGAGGGAAAAACAATGCGAAAGACTAGTAAAATTTCCATTTGCTCTAGAACAAAAATGAAAAAAGAAAAAAAATTCTACTGCAATTTGCAGAAAGAAATGCTTGAAATAGCTTTAAAAATTTTCACTAGCAGTAGTTGTTGAGGATTTTATATTATGGCAGAAATTTAGCAAGCTGCCAAGTTAATTTTTTTTTTATATATATATTTATTTATTTTATTTATTTATATATTTTATTTATTTATTTTATTTATTTTATTTATTTTATTTATTTTATTTATTTTATTTATATTATTTATTTTATTTATTTTATTTATTTTATTTATTTTATTTATTTTATTTATTTTATTTATTTTATTTATTTTATTTATTTTATTTATTTTATTTATTTTATTTATTTTATTTATTTTATTTATTTTATTTATTTTATTTATTTTATTTATTTTATTTATTTTATTTATTTTATTTATTTTATTTATTTTATTTATTTTATTTATTTTATTTATTTTATTTATTTTATTTATTTATTTTATTTATTTATTTTATTTATTTATTTTATTTATATATTTATTTATTTATTGTTTTTGCATTTATTAATATAATATTTTTTATTTAGTTTCACAAAATTTTTATATATTTTGCAGACACAAAAATTAATTTTTAAAATATTTTTTTTAGTCCTTAAAGTTTTTTAAAGTTCTTGCAACACTTGACGCACCTTTATTAATGCCCGTTTCATGCATTTTTTTGTTTTTTTTTTTTTTTTGTGTATAAAGTGAACCGTTCGATTGCAAGGCTGGATAAACATTGAAAATAAAAACTTGCATGTCCTTTATTTTCTAATTGTTATAAAAAAAAAAACCAAAAGACATGAAAATGAAATTATATATGACGATGTCAATCAATAAATGACAATCCATATACCATGAAGATTTTCCCACCAAATGTCAATTATTTAACAGAGAAAAAAAAAAAAATACTAACCCAATTATAACGAATATATACTAGACATATAAGTGGACGACTGTATGTGTGTGTGTGTGTCGGTGTGTGTGTGTGTGCACTTGGTGTACTTGGTTAGCTATTCAACTAAATGGTTGCGACTGGCCTGTTGAGGTCTCGGGCTGACATTGCGGTTGCATTTGACCTGCTGACCTGCAATGCAGAACATGACATACACAAACACATACACACACACATATAGAGAGACATTCATACTGCATGTTAGCCCTTGTACAGTTAGTGGCGTCTGGCAAACGTGACGTTAACGTTACACTCTACCTCTACAATACTTTCGTCTCGCTGCGTTTTAACGCTGCTTTGACGCTGCTATCGTTAGACGCTCTCACAGCCATTTTAAACATTGTTAATTATTCAATTATCAACAGCCAATGCGCCTGCTGGCAACAAACGCTACGACCAGTATACGGACACCCAGCCCAGATATGTTCATGCAATAACAGTGTCGTCTATCTACTGTGTGAAAATATTTTCTGTTTTTTTCTTTGTCAATGTATTGGTGCGTCTAGCATGATCCGCATGTGTTTCATGTGCATGTCCAGTCTGTCAGTTCATTGCGTGTTTTGCACTATGTATCTAATACAGGTTCACTCTATGTTTATGTGTGTGTGTGTGTGTGAGTGTTCGTGTGCGTGCTAGCCAGTGTGCAGCATATGTTGTTTGATTGCATGTGGCATAAAAAGAAAGCAACTAACGCCGCACATATGCCGTATATTGCGTGCCACACAAACTTCGCTTTCCCTCTCTTTCTGCTTTTACTTGCTGCTTGCTGTTGTTTTTTTGTTGTTGTTGTCATATGTTGTTAGTGTTTGTCAACCAGAATGTCTCGCTGTGTTTGTCTTGCTATTAGAGAAGTTTTTATCACAATCACACGCGACCTTTAAATTAATTTCTTCCTGCTGCAAATTCAATTTTAAATTTCATTAAAATTATTCGAATATTTTTATGCCTAAAATTAAATTTTTATATATTTTATTTTATTTTATTTATTTTTACAAATTTTTATTACAATTTTTTTGATTAATATTTTATAAATCTTAAAAATAAATTTTAATTTGTATTTCATTTTCTTTAATTTCTTAAAAAAAAAAAAAAATTTAATTTTTTATTTCATTTTCTTTAATTTCTTAAAAAAAAAAAGTTGCCATAAATTTTAAATTTTATATACAGCGACATTGAATACTATAACTTCATACAACTTGCAGCGACACCCTGTATAACACGTAAAGCTTTTCGTTTTCTTTTGTGCTCTTTAAGCAGTCGAAAAAGCTTTTCCTAAATCATATTCTTAAGCTCTTCCGTTCTTGAACACAATTACTTCCGGTTTGCGTCTGTACTAAACTTTGATTTTTTAAGTTAAGTTCACAAGCTTTTAAACTTGAGCTAAATTGCTTATGGCTAATAAGTTATATTTCTTATGGCAAAAGAATAGAAAAAGCTTTAATAACTTGCCATAAAATAAAAAGCTATGAAAACTTGTGTAGCTTCTTCTTAACACAGGCAGTTGAATTTCAATTAATTTGTAAAAGTAATTCAAATGGAAATTATGCTTCATTTAATAGCATTATTTATGACAGCGACATGAAAAAAAATAAAACAAAAAAATTTTAATAATTGTGTGAAAATGAACAGAGTCTATAAAGCAGAGGAAGAGAAAGAAGAAACAGAAGAGAATAACCACTAAATAGATTATATCTATTATTGTTGTTGTTTTTGTTATTATTGTTGTTACTGTTGTTATGTTTTTTTTTTTTGGTTGAATCGAATTGTTTAATGACTCGAAATGTTTTTATTCTTTAATTGGTAATTGTAGCACAATATTTACACATTAATTAGCCTTTTACACATACATAAATACACAGAAAAATACATATAAATATATAGTATATATATAATATATATTATATTTCTATATATATATATTTATAGATTGTTTTGTATTCTTTTGTTGTTATTGTTTGTATTTTTTTTTTGCTTTTTAAAACTAATTTAATAATTTATGCTTTAATGCTAGTCAATTGATTTTTATAGATGTCTATAAAATAAAATGCTTAATGCATTTTAAATTGAAGCAGCGAAAATTACATTTCACAAAGTTTTATAAGCTTTAACTTTTTTTTTTTGTTTTGTTTATTCGATATTTTATATATATATAATATACGTATTAATTTCTAATTTATTTAATAATTTTTTTTATTTTTTTTTTCAAAATTTGAAATTAATAGTTTTCGAATTTTTTGTAATTTTTTTTTTTTTTTTTGTGTATTTAAAGCTTGAATTATTTTTATTTGATACTTATTTAATAGAGAAGTATTAATAATTTGACAAGCAAAATGTTGGCTTTGTGGAATTGAATTATCATACTTTGCATACATTTATATTTTATATAATACTGTACAGGATAGACATGACCAGCTGACACTCATTAGCATTTGTTTTACGCAATCGTTCAGTATTCATCAACATCATCATCAACATTATCATTATCATCAACATCATTCACATTATTCTCATCATCATCATCATCATTGTATTTGTAATCACAATTCATTATTACGAAATCACAGACTAAAAGCCCAAGACAAAGCGAGCAATGCTTTATCTTCGTCTTTACTTTCTACTTCCTTCTTTTACTTCTCCTTCTCCTCCTGCTCCATCTCCTTTCTCCTTTCACTTGTTGGTTTTCTGTTTCTTCATCGCTTAGATTTACAACGGTTGCCATAAAGTTTCACTTTCCGACTTTATGCCGCCACCAGTACCTCCTCCTATGCCAGCAATTCTTGTTGCCGGCTGCTGCACGCGAGATACTTCGCTGAGTATGCAAGTTCCATCGCATTCCGTACGACTACCAAATTCTTGTTCACAAATGCAACTTGAATTTTCACGAGATTCCGCTTTGAGCAACGCCAATTGTACACCCGCACCCGCAATACTCGATGGCAACTCTTCACTAGTCGATGGTAGCTCCATTAATGCCATATCATCTTCACACTCGACCACATCGGGATGCAACGGCTTGAAGTTATTGCGTCGCCATGGTGGTATCGATGTACCGCCACTGCCAGCAAATGTTACCACAGTTTGATGTCCATTGTTGTTATAGCTGTTACCATTACCATTGCCAATTCCATTGCCATTGCCTTGGTAACCAGTGCGATTCATATAAAGTCCCGTTGCTTTACCATTGCTAGCCCCTGCATTGCGACCGCCAAAGAAATTGCTGCGTATGCGCATCGATGAATTTGCATAGGTTGAGCGTATGGAGCTGGCGCGCGTGTGCATGGAAAAGGTTCGTTCGTGCTGCTCCAGACTAGTCTGGAATTTGCAGAAACAGGCGGCGAAACGTTTGTTGAATTCTCGTTTGAATTTCTCCTGCAGAATACAAAAAAAAACAATTTCAAGGCAATATAAGTACAATATGCATAAAAGTGAGTGAAAGGGAGAGGTAGTAAGTGCGACAGAGAGAACATGGTAAAATATACATACATACATATATAAATGCCAATCAAAATAAAACTTTTATTGTGCTTTCTAATGAAAAAAAAAAAAAAAACGTTGAATAAGCATGAAGTTTGACAACAACAAATTGTTTTTTTTTTTTCTGCTGCTTGCTTGCCACACAACCTCAAAGTGATTAAAAAAGTTCAAATTCAAGTTAAAAAAATACTTAAAAATCTTTTAATATAGTTAAACAGACTTTATATTTAGTTTCTTATAGTTGAAAACTGTTTGTAGCTCATACTACTATCATTAGTAGGTTAAGCTATTTATATACTCTGACAGAGGGTATATTAATTTTGTCGCGAAGCTTGCAACATACAGAAAAATTTGTAAACTTATAAAATATATTTATATTTATTTTTTTTATTATTTATATTCATTTATTCCCTAAGCTTGCAATATACAGAAAAATTTGTAAACTCATAAAATATATTTATATTTTTTTTTTATAATTTATATTAATTTATTCCCTAAGCTTGCAACATACAGAAAAATTTGTAAACTCATAAAATATATTTATATTTATTTTTTTATAATTTATATTTATTTTTTATATATATTTTATATATATTTTTTATATATATTTTATATTTATTTTTTATATATCTTTAATATTTATTTTTTTATAATTTATATTTATTTTTTGTATATATTTTATATTTATTTTTTATATATATTTTATATTTATTTTTTTATAATTTATATTTATTTTTTATATATATTTTATATTTATTTTTTTTTAATTTATTTTTATTTTTATTTATATTTATTTTATATTTATATTTATAAAAATATTTATTTCTAATATATGTCACTCAAATTTGTAAACGCATAAAATATATTTATATTTATTTTTTTTATAATTTATATTAATTTATTCCCTAAGCTTGCAACGTACTGAAAAATTTGTAAACTCATAAAATATATTTATATTTATTTTTATATATATTTTATATTTATTTTTTATATATATTTTATATTTATTTTTTATATATATTTTATATTTATTTTTTATATATATTTTATATTTATTTTTTATATATATTTTACATTTATTTTTTATATATATTTTATATTTATTTTTTATATATATTTTACATTTATTTTTTATATATATTTTATATTTATTTTTTATATATATTTTATATTTATTTTTTATATATATTTTATATTTATTTTTTATATATATTTTACATTTATTTTTTATATATATTTTATATTTATTTTTTATATATATTTTACATTTATTTTTTATATATATTTTATATTTATTTTTTATATATGTTTTATATTTATTTTTATATATATTTGACATTTATTTTTTATATATAATTTATATTTATTTTTATTTATATTTATTTTATATTTATATTTATAAAAATATTTATTCCTAATATATGTCACTCAAATTTAAGCTAGATCAGACTACTATAGCTTATAGCTATATGATCGATTAAAACTGAACTTTTTGCATGATTTATTAAAGCTTAACAAATAATGAAATCTACGTTACGCCGCAGATAACTTTTGTTTACTTGTTATACGCTTCATTAGTTCAAGCAGCGAGTGTAAATAGAAAAGTATTTATAAAAACAAAACACAAAAAAAAAAAACTGTTGTCTGGCAAACACAAAAAGTTGCTAATGAATGTTGAGCTCAGATTTAACTGTTATTTTGTTTATTTTGTGGTCCATCTGTCACTTGTGTCTATCACTTGACGATTTCGTTTTGCGTCGTCAACGTTTCATGACCACAACTCTCATCTAATTACCAACAGTTGACTTCATGCCCTTTTTTTTTTACTTCATCTTTGCTATTTCTTCAATTCTCGCTACCCACCAAAAAAAAAAAAACATTCATCGTCTTTTCCTAAAGGAATTCAACAGAGAGAAACAAAAATATTTTGTTGACAAACTTTTGTCACAGCAAATATCTTTCATTTATGGGCAGAGCCGAAACATATGTGAAAAGCAAAGAATTTTTTTTTTTTCTTTTGTCTACGTCTGTAGATTTTCTGCTAAGAATGTTGTGTAGAGTGATAGGCGGAGTTTTGTGTGCTTAAGACGCCCAAAAGTTTACGTGCTTTTTTTTTGTGTACGTTTAGATTTTCATCGATTTTGGGCGAACTTGGAAATTGCCCATTTATCGCCCACAAAAAAAAAAAAACCATCCCCCAAAAAAAAAGAAAAACTAAAATATACGATAAATGGTAAAACCGCAAGATATTTGCCATTTTATGCCTGCGATTTGCGGATTTTACTTGTTGTTATTGCTATTTTGTTCTTTTGTCTGTTGCTGTCGCCTACATGTCTCTGTCTATGCCACTGCTGCTTATTCTATATATATAATCATTGTCTGCTATTTTTTTTATTGTGTCTAAGAGAAGTGTTCTGTAGGTGTTTATTATTGGCAACTGTGAAATGTGCTTTTAATTAACTTGATTGGCAAAAGTTTTTATCGAATGCACAAAAACGGAAGGGCAAAACAAATATAGAGAAGCTTATTTTTAACATATAGCCGGATTGAGCTATTTATAGTTAGTAAAGCGTAAAGTGTTTTGTAATATGCTGCAAAAAAAGATAATTAATAAATATTTATTGAAGCGCCAAGTTGTCTAAGAAACAATCATTAAAATCGGATTAGTGAAAAAGATAAAGAGAGTGAGAGCGCAGCTGTTGAGTATTAATTGAAAATAAATATTTATTATTATGCTTTTTATATAATGAAAAATTTCAAAGAGTAAAATAAAATTGACAGACAGGTGGTAGAAAATTATGCACTGTATATGTCAAGTTATGTTATATGCAGTAAATGTTTAAGCTTCTACCATTGCACTTGCTGCTTACGCAGGCAACACACACATATGCTAAAATCCACAGCATAGAAGCCTGTCAAAAGCCGGATCAGTGACAATCAAAGATAAACAAACGTGAAATGAGCTTTGAGTAAAAAGCAAATGTTGAAAGCCGTGTATGAGAAAACTAAGATATAAGATGGATTGACGTATGTATAGATGCAGGTGGACTAGTATTAGTGTGTATGTGTGTGTGTGTGTGTGTGTGTGTGTGTGGGAGTGGGGATGTCACATAATACTTACATTGTAGATGCCATAAATGAAGGGATTATAGCAGCTATTGCTCATTGCTAGCCAGTCACAGCAAAACCAAACGATGCTAATAAAATGATAATCATTGATTTCCGGTATTGTCACATACAATATATTATATAGCTGTAATGGTAACCAGCAGAGTCCAAAGATGACAACAACAATAATTAACATTTTGATGACCTGTCATAAAAAAAAAATAAATTAAATAAATAAAAATATTTTGTATAGCTCTAACAAAAACATTTATGATAACTATGTATAAAACTATGCTCAAAAATGTCATAAACAGTTAAAGTTAATGAAAAATGTTTTGTACCTTCTTTTTATTTTTAAGCAATGTTATATCACGTGAATCCTGTGCGTTGCCAGGTGCATGTGTACCCCATAAACGTACTGCCATTTGTATATAGACAAAGCTAATGACGCAAAATGGAACCAGATATTGTACAAAAACAAGAGCATAACGATATGCCTTCAGTTGTTCATCAGATAGATTTTTATTCATACAAAAAGGTCGAGTTAAATTGAAGTATACATCGTTCTCTGTCAAATATTATAAAAATAAAATGGATAAGGGTTAAAGTATTAAGGGTTAAGATATAAAGGATAAATTGCATCAATTAATACACTTGATAAAATGAAAATTTTTACTACATTTACTGTTAACAATAACAAGCAACAAGTAACAAAAAATTTTCTTACAGTGTAGACTTACCACGAAAACGGTCGGTTATCTCCTCAACACGAAATGCTATTGGAAATGGGGCGGCAAAGAGCAATGCCAATAGCCAAATGCCAGCAATTATGAACTTCGATATGAACTTGGTTGGACGTGCTCTATATGTATGTGTGTGTGTTTGTGTGTGTTTTAGGGATAAGTCGAAAAGGTAGTTCGTTAGAATTGATAGAAAGTTAATCCCATTTTAATGAGACAAAACTCATTATTAAGTCATCAAGTGGTTAGCTTACCTCAATGGATTAATTATAGCACGATGTCGATCGATGGCAATTGCTGTTAACGTAAAAACGGATACATTTACGCTTAACGCTTGTACAAATGGACAAAAGCCGCACATAAAATATGGTAGATTCCAACGTTGCAATAGCGCTGCCTGAAACTGTATGCATAGAGAAATGTGAGAAATGAGAAAATATGACAACGAAACGGAAATCAGAAAACAAAAAACAAAAAAAAAATCAGATATCAGAAATCTGTATACTAAATGCGAAGCAAATATCATTAACAGCTGCAATAAACAACAACAAGAACAACTACAGTGTTGGCTATAAGTTGCTTTAGGGCATAAAATACACACACATATACACACTCATACATACATATGCGTATGTATATATAATTTGTATGTACATCCGGACTGTCATTGTTCTCGCAGCAAAAGTTTGTCGCAAATAAATTGCCAAAACTATGTACAATATGTGATTGCGTGGGTTGACAGCGAATTTGTTGATTTGTGTGCTTACTACGTGTATATATATATATGTGTGTGTGTGTGACAAAGAGATACTATATATATATGCGTGTGTTTGTGGTTTGCATTTGCGGCTACTGTTGAAGCGCACATAATGTATGCAATGCGTTTGTTCATTAAATAGCATTTCAGTTGAGTAGCATTTAGTATAGTTCATGAATTTTGTCATTATCTATACTAAAGTTATTGTTTAGAAAGAGATAGATAATATGATAGAATAGAGGCAGCAGCTTGAAGAGCTTAACAATTAGGGAAAATTACATAGCGCTTACTGTTTATTGATAACAATGACAATTTGTTGTGACAGCAGCTGCCATTTAAATGTCAATTTAATTAATATTTATGATGCGCTACAATTAAAAGGGGCCAAAGATTAAGTGTTATTGTCTGGCTAAAACTCAATTGCCAAGCTAAGCTAAAGGTTTCTTTACTCAACTAATGGTACAAAAAAAAAAAAAAAATCATCAAAATACAAATAGTAAAACATGAAAAATAAAGCTTTGAGCTGCAAGACTTAAGAATATAATATATAAATATATAAATATATAAATATATAAATATATAAATATATAAATATATAAATATATAAATATATAAATATATAAATATATAAATATATAAATATATAAATATATAAATATATAAATATATAAATATATAAATATATAAATATATAAATATATAAATATATAAATATATAAATATATAAATATATAAATATATAAATATATAAATATATAAATATATAAATATATAAATATATAAATATATAAATATATAAATATATAAATATATAAATATATAAATATATAAATATATAAATATATAAATATATAAATATATAAATATATAAATATATAAATATATAAATATATAAATATATAAATATATAAATATATAAATATATAAATATATAAATATATAAATATATAAATATATAAATATATAAATATATAAATATATAAATATATAAATATATAAATATATAAATATATAAATATATAAATATATAAATATATAAATATATAAATATATAAATATATAAATATATAAATATAAAAATATATAAATATATAAAATATATAATAAAATAATATAAGCTTTAATTATGCTTTTAAAACTACAGAAAGTAATCTTGGTATTTAATATTATCAACATTTACATAAAAACTTCTTAGTAAAACTTAGTCGTCAGCTTTTATAATTTCATTCATAAATATTTCATGGTCATTAATATAATTTCAATTTTGTAAATTGAATTTCAATGCCAGACAATTGTCTGTGGTTTCATTTTTCTTTTTTTTTTGTATTCTTACTCTTACTCTTATTCTGTTGTTCTGTCGTTCTATTCGTTCTCTCAATTATGCATTAAGCACTTAAAATTTATATTCAAAAATTCAGTTTCAACAATTGCTACATTATCAATCAATATAGAAATGTTATGCAGACAACAGCAAGTGTCTAGTATTCGCGTAATGCGTAATGCGCGCACATAAAAACTTCATTTATCTTTTACACGTAATTTCAAATTTCATTTATTTAGATATTTAGCTATGATAGCTGCTATGTTCACTGCATTAAATATAATATGATACCTTTTAGCACGCAAATGTTAAGACCATTAACACTTGAGTCTAACAACAACAACAACAGCAACAACAACAAAAAGACAAGTGGGAGAAAAGTTACATTTGTGTATGAGCGACTGTAAGTTACCCGATATCCAACTGCTGATGGGAAGTAACAGAAAAAAATTGAAAGCAACATAAATTTTATTTGATCTTGAACATGCTGCAAACGACTTGATAATTGACTAAGAATATATTATAGTTATAGTCGGCCACGCCTCTTTATGGATATTACATATATTTTCCCTATGGGTATCCTATAATCACTGGGTATAAAAATGTTGGAGACTCTAGCTCTTGTAGTTCCTGACTTTCAGGAGAAACAGACGAACTTGCCAGCATGCTGATTGGAAGCAGCATAGCTTCCATTTAATCTTGAACATAGTTATAGTCGGCCACGCCTCTTTATGGATATTACATATATTTTCCTCTATGGGTATCCTATGATTACTGGGTATACAAATGTTGGAGACTCTAGCTCTTATAGTTCCTGACTTTCAGGAGAAGCTGGCAACCATGTCAGCATGATGATTGGAAGCAGCATTACCTTCAATTTGATCTTGAACATGCTGCAAGCGACTTGATAATTGAGTAAGAATATATATAGTTATAGTCGGCCACGCCTCTTTATCGATATTACATATATTTTCTCCATGGGTATCCTATGATTATTAGCTCTACAAATTTGGAGACTCTAGCTCTTCTAGTTCCTGACTTTCAGGAACTTTCTAATCTAATCCCTGACAAACAGACGAACATGTCAGCATGCTTAGCATATTTTATTTATCTATATCACTCACTCATAATATACCTGATGCCGGGTATACAAAAAAAAAAAAAAAGAACAAATTATCAGAAATGTTAGAATGCAATGTTTGGTGTAATAAGTTCTGTTTTTTTTTGAAAGTAGAAAGATAATTCTAATCCCTGACAATGGTTGTGGGTGGATGGCCGGAAATTAAATCGTTGCTCGATTATAGTGAAATCGATGTTTGTCGCGTTTAGCATTTTGTGCTTTGCGGTTGCGTGTGTGTATATGTGTGTGTTTATGTCATAAAGGGAATATCAAAATAAGGGAAACGAACGAACGAACGAACGAATGAATAAACGGCGTACGGTAATGTTATGAAACTGGGCTAATGCCACTAAATTGATTTATGTGTGCACAAAGTGTTAACAGGCAGGCGAAAAATCAGTAAACTCAATTTATTTAACGTCCACCACCTGTCTGTCTGTCTGCTGTGCTGTGCGCACAACGCTGCGTATACGCAATGTTTAATTAATGCTAAGCCCCTGACCGATTTTCATATTGCATTTTGTATAATTTCAATGAAAACAAAAAAAATATTTATTATTTTTTTTTTTTTTACAGTTACTTCCCCTTTTTAGCGCCTTGCTATGCCTAATTAGGCAGCAGACCACAAAGGGAAGGGACAGTGGGAACATTTGCATAATTAGAAAACATGAAAATATGTGAATATGTGTCTAATTTATTTATAAAATGCATTGAATTTGAACACTTACCTGAAATGGTATACTAAAAAGTCCAATGATGACATCCGCAAATGCTAAATTTGCAATATACATATTGGTAACGGTACGCATTTGCCTTGTGGTGGCAACCACCCAAATGACCAACGTGTTGCCAATGACAGCCAGAATACTAATGCCGCCATAGAATATTGAAAGTAGCGCAACAATTTCAGCGGGCGCAGCGTAAAGACGTTCTACAAAAAGGAAATTGAGTGACAATCATTATGTGCAAAAGGGACAGAGAGTGTTGTGTGAGAGAGAGAGATGTAGAAAAAAACATAATTGAAATAATTCAGAGTCTCTTAAAGTGACAGGCGCGCTGATTAATGAAAGTGAATTGTCAGTTACAGTCAACTCGGGGGAATAGCATAGAAAATCTATTAAAAGAAATTATTTTTATTTTTTTTTATATAAATTTATTGAACTAAATTTAATCTTTATAACTACTTATGCAAGTCATGTGATTTTTACATTTCACAACTTTAGTTTGTTGCTTTTTATAAATATATAAATGCAATCGCACAACTTTATTTGATTGAATTTTTATCAACATGAATGATAGACTAAACTCTGGCTAGCTATACATCAAAAAGTCTATACGAAATGTCAAAAAAAAAACAAACTTTTTTTTTTCTTTTTTCTGTTAGCTGGCAAAGAGAGACATAAGTTGAAAAGAAGAAGAAGAAAAAAAAATGAGCGCAATTCTATGATGAATACCAATGGAATTTGTTAAGCTTATTACATTGGGATTAGACCATTAGTTCGACATTAAAGAGAAATTAAAGTTGACAAAAAAAAAAGAAGAGAGAAAACGGAAAACAGAAAATAAGACACGTGTTACTCAAGTTACTTACCAAATTCAGCTTCCTCTTCGGCGCCTGGTAGCAGTTCCTCATGTTCATGTTGTTCAAATATTATATCGACTTCCATGCTGTCAGTATTATAATATACTAGAAAGTTAAATTTCCGTATTTATCCTTTACGTCAAATTGTTATTGTTCTTGTTGTTGTTGTTATTATTATTACACTTTTTATAAATTTTTGTTTTAAGACAAAGTAATGTCGATTTGTTTAAGCTGCGCGTATTTCCGGCTGAGCCAAAAGCGCTTTTATTTATGATGTGCAATGCATTTTAATGCCACAGCTTTCTGTCTGCAAATATATAAAAAAAAATATATATATAAAAAATAAATGAATATACATACATAGGGAGCGTAATAGACACAGAGAGAGAGAGAGAGAAATATAGAGAGAGTGAAAGAGATAGAGATAAGGGATTATATAAAAAGCACTTTTCGTGACAGTTTAATTGACATTTTGCCAAGCAGTCCTGCCATGAATAATATCAAAAATATGTTGAAATAAAATATATTAAAGTTACGCAAATGTTATCGACTGTAAGATACCCGGTATACAATTAAGCTGCCTGTAACTCAAAAAAAAAAAACACTTGGCAATAAATTTCTATGCTCTAAGCGTAAGATATTTCTATGGAAAGAGTGAATGTCCGCCACGGCTACTTGTAGACTTTACATAAATTTATTGTTCTCACCAAAACTCTTTTTATATACACTCTCTGAACTTTATGGCTACCAAGTATTGATTTATTTTAATTTACAGTTATTATGTTTTATGAACGTAATACTAGCATCAATTACTGCCAAAGCTATTAGACTAAAAAAAAAAAAAAAATTTCCTCATTCGTTATTTTCATGAGCTTAATTTTTAAATTGTTTTTATATGCACGCGCTACATTTTGCAAGATTATTGATTTTTCATGGTATATATGTAATATATAAAAAGTATATTTAACAATTTATCTTGAAGTGCTTTTTAGTGCATAGACTAGAAGCTGTCATGTTCAAAAACAAATGAATCAAATTGTCAGATCAGGTAAAAACCCCAAAGAAATCAAAATAAAACTCAAGTTGACAGCGCAACAGTCTTAAACTGCAAAAACAGAAGAGAAAGTGAGAGAGCGTGAGAAAGAGAGAGAGAGAGAGAAAGATATAAAGAAACGCATATATTCGACTGCAAAATGGTTCAGGCAGTGCGCACAATTGGCCAAGTTAACACTGACATGAGTTATGGTCAGCTGTCGGCTTTCGCTTCGTAAAAGTTTGTTTTATATAATTGAAAGCGTTGAAATCACGTCTGTTACGCCCCCAAGCCCCCCCGCAACGCCCACTTGATTCCATTCAGCATTGGCAACGCCTGTTGCCACTGTGCAGAAATGCAAGCAATCTATGTAAACCTAACGATAGATTGTTGCCAACATTTGGTTAGCCACTGCTGCTGCTGCTGCTATTGCCGGAGGTCAATTGACATTGATGTCCGTTGGCAATGTTATTGTTGGTGTTTTGAACATGTTTATGTAACATAGCAATGCATACAAACACACACACACACACACATGCATATATATACTTGCTTGGTTAAAGGTATGTGCAGTGATAATAAAAATATTTTGCTATTTTTATTCAGCAACATTGAACATGACACACACACAAACACACACACACAAACACCCACACACACACATACATTTCAAATAAAATTAAATGCATGCTCATATTAGACTGGTCCTTAAAAATATTTTTTTTTATATAAATTTAAAAAAAAAAATTACAATTTATTTGTGAAAAAATATTTTAATATTTGAAAATAAATTTTTTGTAAATTTAAAAATATTGCAAATAATTTTTCAATATATTTTGGCACCAGCCTAAAGTTTCCATCTGTTTCCTTTTAATAAAAACACAACACATAAATTTTTTTCTCTCTTTGTTATGCAGCTTGCTTGCTTGTATGCATAACATGTTAGCTTACGTATATTTACTTGATATTTGTAGATATATAACAGACGCCTACAATATATCTATATAAATTAACATATAATTTGTATTATTTGCCAAATAGTTTTATTTTTTTTTTTGGGCAGCTAATCAAGACATGGATTAACACCAAGCACTTTATGTGAACTTTCAACCAATAATCAAAGTTGAAATTAATCTGCAAAGTTTTTTTTCTTTCTTTCTTGTCTTCTTCTTGGCTTAAATTGATTAATCCTAAGCAGAGTCCTAAATCAAGCTTATTTCCCTTTTACATATACACATACTTGTATGTATTTTTTTTTTGTTTTTTTTTTTTTTGTTGTTCAAAAGGGATGCGGCCCAAACGTAAATGAAATACTCAAAAAAAAGAGAACAGAAGCAAAAGTAAATTCGCATTGTTATCAGCTGAGATGTATATAACAGAGACGCTTGTGGCACACACACTACACGTGTGTGGCAACCTTTTGTACAAAAGGTTGAGAGTTTGGTTATGTATGAGATTGGGGTTGATGTGTTGTTGGTTGGGGTATGCGTGTGAGTATGTTGCAACCAAAACTCATATTAACTGAACAGAATGCTTTATCAGCTCAAGGACAACGCAGTTCTGCGACTTTATGACTGAGCGAGTGTGCATGTTATAGTTAAGCATATCTCTTCATGCTTCATGCTATGGGCTATAAAATCCTTTTATATATAAGCGAGAGCGAAAAAGACAGAGAAACATAGAGAGTGTAGAGAGAGAGAGAGAGAGAGAGAGACTGTGTGTGTAAGTGTGTGTAAAAGAGACTTGGCAACTGTTGTAAATTTATGAAAAGCGTGAAAATGTGTAAAAAAAAAAATACCTTCTGGCAAAACTTGACATTATCAAACTTAATAATCAATTAGTCAGAGCCAAAAGACACAACCAAGCCCACAGTCAAACGAACACCAAAAAACCAAAAACCAAAACCAAATAATAAAAAAAAAAAAAAACAGAGAGAAAAGCTGTTAAAGTTTGCTTTCCCAACAGAAATTAGCTTATAAACTGTGAACATTTTATAGCTCATTGAGTTTTGCTGTGCTAATCAATTAGTCAGAGCCAAAAGACACAACCAAGCCCACAGTCAAACGAACACCAAAAAACCAAAAACCAAAACCAAATAATAAAAAAAAAAAAAAACAGAGAGAAAAGCTGTTAAAGTTTGCTTTCCCAACAGAAATTAGCTTATAAACTGTGAACATTTTATAGCTCATTGAGTTTTGCTGTGCATGCTTTGAGGAAATCAAAGGGCACAGCGTGAAAAGCTTTTAAATATAAAAGAGCGGCCATTTTTTTCATTGTGCCTTTTTTATGGTATGATTTTCTCTCTCAAAAAAACGTATATCAATTAATTTTATAAAATTTGACAGAATTTTCAATACGCTTAAACAATGGCAACAGCAACTGTTCATTCTTTATGTTGCCAAGGCTTAAGGAATCTTTGAAATTTGTCTCTACAAATAAAAAGTAAAAAAAAAAAAGCAATATGAAAATTTTTTTGAAAAAAAAATAAAAAGAAAAGAAAGTAAAATCAAAATCAAAAATAAATAATATATTTATTATTGACTTAAATATGCAGTAACAAAAGGTAAATGGAGCTGTAGACAGATCACTAGACAGATACACAGACAGAGACTTCAAAGTGAAAGTTAACAGCATCAATAGAATTTTCAATTTTCAGTTGCTTTAAATAGAAAATATATTGCGCATACAACGTGTGAGCCGTACGTATGTATAAGAATGCCAAAAAAAAAAAAAATTTATATATATATGTATATAGACCCGCCGTAAGTTATACAAAGGACTTGGTTTAAAAATAAATGGCATAAGGAGAAGAAGAAGCAGTAGCAGTAGCAGCAGCAGCAGCAGCAGAAGATTGAAGAAGAGCAGAGAAAGAAGAAAATAAACACCTAATAGCATTGTATTGAATATATGTACTATATGCTGAGAGTTTTCAATAAATAGCAATCTAAAGGCTAACAAAAGAGTAAACCGACTTTGAAATTGAGCATAGAAAAAAAAAAATGTTTATAGACGTTATTTTTTTTGTTTGATAAAGCGCGCATTAACTTTTGATATTAAGCACTTGAAGAAAAACTCAAGCATATTATGCACTTGACTTTGTAATACTAAATACTAGCAGCAGAGATAAGAAACAGATGCTAAGAATCATATAATGTAAATATCTTTTATTGCATTTAACTTGATGTTGTCTTCACATCGGACATTGAACTCTTTTTCTTTTTCTTGTTTTTGTTGTTGCTGTGTGAGTTCAGTTGAACACATTTTATCAATTGTCTGACTGACATGTTTGTCTTGTCTATTTAGCATTTCTTTCAGAGCTCCCATGGCAATTTAAGCTGGCAATTTGGGTTTAGTTCAGTTGTGCAGAAATTTCTTGCTTGTCTTTCTTTTAATTGCCAAGACCTTCAGGGTGCTGGTTTTTTTTCTTTTTTTTCGCTCTCTCTATACTATGCAGCTCAAAAGAGCTGAAAGTAAAAGTGCTCATCAAATATTTTAGTTTGTTATTATAAAGGTAAAATTTATTTTAATTAAATGTTAAAGTGTTTTTTGACCTTCTACATTTTTCTTTTATTTTTTTGCACTCATAAATTAAGCAGAAAAATTTATCTATTTTTTTTTTTTTTTTTTTTTGTAGTTGTTGCATTTTAACATAATTAAATGCTTTTTATGCAAGTTGAGAAAAAAAAAAAAGAAACTCTGATACTTAACGCATTAGAATATTCAATGTTGTCACAGACAAAGTTATAGAGCTGCTGCTGCTGCTTCTGCTGTTGCTCATTAAGTGAGTATCCTGTTAATTTACAACTGCTTTGATGGCCTTTTTTTTAGGGTAACTGGAAGTAACATTTAATGAGAAGTTATCACACACACATATAAAGAAGTTGTCAAAAGCCTTGACACATTAAATATTTAGGAAACAATTAAGATTTTGCTAGCGTATACAAGCTGAGAGACTTATAGTGAAAGAATGAGAGATACTTCAATCACATATTCCCAGTGGGGTCACCGTACCTGCCAAGATTGAAGTGTAAGTAAATAAAATCAACTGAAAACGACTAAGAATTGCTATGAAATAAAAAACTAGAACAAAGGCAAAATGAGCCTCTAATCAAGAATTTTATATATATATTTTTATGCATTGTTTGTATTGCGTGTGTTGTGTGTGTGTGTTGTGCGTGTATATTGTATTTGTCTTTTGTAGTATTAACTGTAATTGTAATAAATGCGAATGTTACCCGCAGGTGTTGTAAGTTGTTGTCAGGCGAAACCCCGTTATTTTCTCATATTGTTTTTGTATTTCGAATTTCAAGGTTTAAACGATTTTAATAAATTTTTTCCACGAATTTTTTTTATTATTTTCAATCGCATGACAAATTCCAATTAAATTTAATTAAAGCCACACATAAAAAAAGATAATTTAAATGTGACGACACTTTCACTAGAAAATTTTTTTATCCTTTTGTTTAATTTTATTTTATAAATTTTTAAATTTTCGTTTATTTGGATTTTCTTTATTGTTGCTTTTGTTGTTGTTTTAATATTTTATTTGAAATTAATTCGTTGAGCTTATTGCACGTGTGTACCGCGCGACGTTGCGTTATCAACTGTGCCGCTGTATTGGTCTTCGGTTTTATCATGTCGTCGACGACAGCGACTACGACGATGACAGCGACGAAAGCAACGATTGAAGCTGAGACGACCGACAAGGCTAAAAAGGAGAAAACGCTGTTGGCCAACTCAAGTTACTTGCCATTTGAAGTCAAAACACAACAAGTTGCAAAGTTAGCACGAACATGTTGCATGTTCTAACCAAAAGTCTGTGTGCCAAAAGTCACATTTGAAGTGTTCTTGTCATTTTTAGGTCTGTAACCTCAGGCATGATACGAATAAATTCAACAAAAACAACTGTTATTTCGAATATATAATTAAAAGAATTTAATTAAAATATTTCAACCGAATAATGCAATAAAATTTTTTGTCAAAATTCAAGGAAATTGAACGTCAAAGACACATAGTTCAATATCAAGAATTTATATATTTTATATATATGTATCTGTATCTGTAACTGTATGTCTGTACATTTATATACAGATTTGCCTATTTGTACATTTTTTTTTTTACATTTCCGGCAATAAACACAAATATGTGAGAAAAAATGCCTTGAGAGTTACCTGCTGCTACTGTTTTGTGGTAACATTTCCTTTTCCGCTTCAAGCAAAATTATGAATAAAATAAGCAAGCAATGTTTTCTTTGGCATGTCAAACATATGCCATACCCTGCCAAGTTTCCAGAAAATGTTGTTAGTCCATTTTTTTTGACCGATGGCTATAAGATATAGTAATCGGATTTAGATTTAAATTTTAATAAACATAAATCCTGTAAGTTTCCACCGGAAGTCAAAAATCTTTCTCATGAAATTTAAGTTAAATTTTTTTTTCAGCCCCAATAGTTGTTTCTATGACAGTTAAATGATATAATACAAATTCGGCTTAAATCTAAAAGTTAACATTAAACTTAAATCCTGTAAATTTCAAACGGTTAGCTGCGATATTTCAAAATATTTTGAAACTCAAAGTAAATCGTCTTAACAAAAAAAAGGGCATAAAACATATATTGAAAATGGAAATTGATGTTTTTCCCCGCTTTACGCTTCAATCAACCAACAATCAGTATATACTTTCAAGTACATATGTTTGTATATTTGACTGAATATATACATATATAAACGTAGACATACACATACACATACACACACACATACACTGACTGAAAAAGTTAGCTTAACAAATCTGTAAAGTGCCATGAAGTGCTTGTCTTATGTTAAGTGTTTTCTTTCAGCTTAGGATTTTGCGCTTCATAAGTT